>JAAGVU020000113.1:3399797-3427982 GCA_011763525.2 Mormyrus iriodes
CGGTGTCCATCTTCATCTTGGAATGTTTTTTTTCTTGAACCCCCCCCATCACTACAGTGAACCCAGGCACAGATGTCCGGTTGTCCAGATGTTTTGTTTTTTTTGACCATGTTGATTTCGGGGGGACCCCCCCCCCCCCCCAAAAAAGACGAAATGGTACAGGCCTAGACTTTTGTCTTGACCAGTCATAATATGACACACCCACATGTGAGACTTGGAACTGCTTACTTCTCTTCCAGTAGGGGTGTTTGAGGGGATGGATACTGGACGAAGGAAATTAATCTCACTGTGGACACTTGGTCCTGCATATTACAGTCCAAAGCAGTCTTGTTCCATATAAGGGGATTAAGGAGGTGGGGGTAGCAGTGAAGCCCTGCTCTGACGTATTCGCGGTCCAGCCGTGGTCACATTTTGGGCAGGCGGTGGGTAGGAGGAGGTCTCTGGTCCTGTGGCGTGATGCAGGCTTGCCAGGCAGGCAGTTGCTGGTCCCTGTGCAGGTCACGTTGGGGTCAAAAGTAAAGGGCAGGCTCGCTGCTGAAGTGGGATGTGCTGTCGGCAGGAG
This sequence comes from Mormyrus iriodes, assembly GCA_011763525.2. Lineage (NCBI taxonomy): Eukaryota > Metazoa > Chordata > Actinopteri > Osteoglossiformes > Mormyridae > Mormyrus > Mormyrus iriodes. Next base: position 3,400,360 of record JAAGVU020000113.1, read on the forward strand.
TGAGCTGGTGGGGGGGGGGGGGCGGAGAGAGAGCAGGAATCATCCATTAAAACAAGCTCTTCCTGTCAGTTTAAGGTTAGCTACCTACAGGTATCAGCAGGTAAGCATATACACGTTGACTGGAGCAAAATAAAAAAAAAAAAAACGCCAAAAATCCTTTAGCCCAAAACACTGCAGATTCCTCTGTCCAGGAATGACACATAAAAATAATTTTTCACAAAAATACAAGATATTTCTTACTCTTTTTGCCAACCTAAATGACAACCAAAATGTGAGTACTTTTCAGTATTCTTCAATGAAAATATTAGTCAATTTTTCATAGAAGCCTACAAAAAAACATAAAATCAGTTACCAAAATAAAGCTTGAAATATAACGATTTTCAGAAGATGTGTAGTAAAATCCCACAAGATAAATGAAGAACAAGCCCCCGTCCATCAGGAGATGGGGCACCCCAACAGCCATGTACCAAAAACAGTTAAAGATAATGAATTAAAATTTTATCTTAATTTGATGTCAAAATGAAACGTACTGACTTATTAAATGTAACCTGGACCAATTCTCAAATTCTACCAGCTGGTAAAATTTCACATTTTACTGGGTAATAAGCTTCCCCAAAGGAATTAGAGTGGGGCCCGTTTTGGGACTCGAACCAGTGACCTTCAGGACACTGAAGTCTGTGTCTGCATTGCTTGTTACCATCATGGCCACAAATTCTCCTTTACGCCTCTGAGCCCAATACAAAATAGCTTTCATGTAATACTCAGTGACTTGGAAATGCAGATTAATGGGGACAGCAGTTTGTCTCACCATCACCTCCTCGGCAGACGGCTCTCGGGACTCGGGGTTTGAGAGGAAGGCGGGGTCATCCAGCTTCTGTTCCTGCCAGCTGCTGAAATCTACACCATGCTTTGGGGTGTAGCTAGAAAGGTCTGCAAGCAGAAAAAAACAGGCACAAAGAAAGTGAATCTATCATTTCTGTGCACACCCAAAGTGTGTAAAAACAATGCAAAAAATGTAATCCCAACCCTTGTATCATTTTTTCCACTGCCATGTCACTTACTCACTCTCACCATTAGGTGTCACCACTGATCTCATAGTAGAAGCTGTCCAAGGTTGCATCTCCAGCTATTTGTAGATAACTGGAACTATTTTTATATCCCCCCACTCCTTTGTTACTCAACGTACTCCTTCTGGTTTATGTGGCCAAAAAATATGACATTTATTATACTGATAGCAGTATAATAACAGGGAAGTGGCTCGCACACCTTTAAGGTCTTTTTAAAACCCCACCTACGTCTTCGCTGATGTTCTCGTAACTTTAGAATATGCTTTGTTTCATCGCCATCTGCCCCAGCATCTCACCGGTGCTGTTGGGGGCTTGCGTGGGTGAGCTGGAGCAGCTGGGCCGTGGAATGGAGATGCGTTCCGCCTTGGTCTCCTCCTCCTCCTCCTCTTCTTCCTTGTCTTCCTCGTCTTCGTCCTCATCGGCCCACAGGCTGCTCTCCGAGGGGTACTCGAAGGTGCTGTACAGGCTCGACTCATTGAAGGAGATCTTCAGCTGCTGGGCGTGAAGGACATCGGGATTAATGGGAGGGCAGCCATTTTGTCCAAGACATTCTCATTATATTTTATGAGTCTGAACTGGCTCAGATCAATGGTGCAATGAGCGAAAAGTCTATTTCCAAATGCAAAAAAAAGGAGAAAAAAAAAAACACAGCCTTGAAGGATAAATCGGATCAATGAAGGAAGTCTGCAGACAAGACCAGCAAGAAAATGTCCAACACAAGGCAAGACAAACAAGAAAGTGGTAAAACACAGCTACCTGAAGGCTGGGATATTTATAAACCTACACAGAAAGGCCTAAAAATAGTTTTACATCAAGAACCTATATGCCAAACTATGCTCCATGCTGGCTAATGAGCAGAGGTGGGTCATTCAGGTCCAGAGAGTAAAAGTCCAGACCAAGATTTTGTTTCAACCAACCAGTTAAGTATAAAGAGTGACAGTCACAGAGCCACTCTTTATACTTAACTGGTTGGTTGAAACAAAATCTTGGTCTGGACTTTTACTGTCTGAATCTGAACTACCCACCTCTGCTAATGAGGCCCAGAGAGCAGTTTCAGGTGAGGAGTAGCTTCATTCTCAAGCCTTCAGACACTCCTTTTTGCCTTTTTGATATTCGATTGGTCAAGGCTCCCAGGCTCCACGTCCATAACCCCATCCAGCTTTCAGGACAGGTACACTCATCATGCACTGCATTACACACCTTCCCTGTTTAAAAATGAAGCAGAAATAGTATACCATAGCATTGCACTATAAACATTCTTTTTATTTATTTATTATTTAGGGGTACAAGCATTCAGTACTGGAACCCTATAGTATTTTGCTAGGAGTTTTCTTTTGCCCTGAAACGATACGGGAAGCAGAGATCGTAAGGTATAGAAACACCAGATTTGGTAGTGGTGCAAAATTACCCCCACACCCCCACCCCCACCCCGCTACTAAGGAAACCAAAAACAATACCCATTGGCCTGAAGGTGGCACTATAGTGCAATGTTTTACGTTCTGGCCTAATTTTTAAGTATCTACTTTCTTACTGAGAGCTTTTGTAATGCAGCTGGACAAACAAAGTTGTCACTTGGGGGGGGAGTTCAATAAAGTGCAACCTTATCTAACGTTTTCAACCACCAATTATTGCACCTTAGTTAAATCTGCCACTACACACCGTGTGTTAAATATCAACACACTTTAAAACACAGGATATTTAACAATTTATTCGTTTTTCTCCTACCGTTTTAAAAAAATATAAAGTAAGGTTACTTCTGCTTGCAGGTTCAGTGGAGCTCAGTTTTGTAGGCCTGTAACTTGCATTACTGGTCTCTCTGTGACTATGGATGGCATAGACATCGATAGAGAATAAATACATAAAGAGGAACATGAACTATCAGCATGGCTGTTATTTAATTTTATATATATAAATTGTGCCCAAAAGGTGGCTCCAAAATCAGCTAATTTAGGCCATCATGAAAATTCAGCTGGGTCAAGGCTCTCCTGCCTGATATCAGAGACCCTGCCTGCAAGTTCTTCTTTAGGTAAAGATACAGTCAAATTAGTCGTAAAACCTGGCTGCATACGGCTGGATCATGACCTTTCTGGCCATCAGCGGCCTCCAGGTGCAGAACAGAGCCAAACCCTACTGGCCTATTAGCGAAATGAGCACTGGCCCACTTTACAGAGGGCACCCTGGCAACTCCTTCTGTCCTCCATTAATTCAGGCTCTTTCTACTTCTTCCTTTCTGCCAGGGGCGTCTCCCATCGAAGAGCGAAAACGGAACGGCACGACATATGCGGCGTTTCGATAACCGGGCCCTAATGGCTGCCCCCAACGTGCCCGAGTTGATTCGATGGGCCATGGCTGCCAAGCACGCCATGTGTCACGCCTGCAGGGAAACCCCCGGGTTGGACCTGGCGCCATCCTTGCGATGCAGGCCAGCAGGTTTCTCGCCGGCCCTGAGGGGAGGCCTCGGGCTGACCCAGGCCACAGCTCTGCTATGATGACCCGATTCTGCCGTCTGTCTGGTTCGCCTAGATAGACACGGGCAGGATCAGCACGCCCATTCCCGCCCTGTGAGTCACGCGCAATGTTTATGTTTCTTTTCCTCGTCTTTTGAAGCTGCAGAGTTTCTCACAAGAGCCACAATGAGAATGACACACACAAGGGCAAAGGGTGCACACTAACAGATGTTAGTCATTAACTGACAGCTCCTTTGAACCGAACACGTAACTGACGCCTTTCCAGGCTTTGCAGAGCTTTCCAGGCACTGGCTGAGGCTATTGTGAGCAAAGACTCAAAGAAATAAAAACGACATGGTTATTTGCATACATCACCATGTTTCCGTTTTCTGTCTGCTTGGCCCCCAAACCCGAGTGCCACTCTGACATACCACCCCCTCAGCTTCGGCTGGCCTGCCGAACTCGCCCACATTAAACTTTAACCGTCATCACATGCTTCCCCTCGTCCCGTCACCGGCCGCATCTCGCCCCACCGCAGCCGGGAGGCTCTGCCCAGGCTGACGAACTAATCCTAGAGAGACTGGGGGGGCAGGGGCCGGTCCTCGCTCCTATCAGCTGTTCTAATTTGCATTCGCAGGCCGGCTCAGTAATAGTCCCTTTCGGATCGTCTCCACTCCCGTGCCGCTGGGACACTGTTTGCTCTGTGCTGCGTCTGAAATTCATGACTGTTTCACTGACCCTGTGGAACCTGGCATTTCAGCCAAGTCACTGAAAGAATGCTTAACCACAAACTGCTGGTTCTCAGTTATGCCAGTAGTACAACTACATATAAACACACACACAGTTAACTATAAATAGCTGTGGTAAAACTGAGCTCAAATATAGCCTTTTTTGAAGCACACTTCAGAGCATGGGCAACAATGGGGTTTACCACCACTCAAACCATACATTTGAGTGGGGCCCCAGAGGTTTGGCCCCCTGTTGGCTACAAACAGTCATTACACTAAGGTGCCCCCAAAGTGACTTTTTCAGTGGAGCCCCATAAACAATAAACCTGCCCCGAAGCACGGGGCCCCTTTAAACCTGCCCCGAAGCACGGGGCCCCTTTAAACCTACCCCGAAGCACGGGGCCCCTTTAAACCTTCCTCACACTGCTCCATACATCAACAACAGCACCAGGTAAGAGACCAACTAAAGATCCCTGCTGTCAGCACAAAGTGAAAGACAGAAGGCTGGCCCCATGCACTTCGAGGGCGCCTACGGGGCGAACCTCGTAATCAAGGGAAGTCTGCTATTGCCCCCCTTCCCCTGCCTCCCAACACTACCACCAGCAGGGGAGTCCGCTGACACGTGTCAGAAGTGCACAGGGGGACCGATACAGGCATGTTACTTACGAAAGGGGTTCCAAAACTTGATTTCTGCAGACCGCTTTATGTCATGCAAAAATTTCACAGACCGGTAAAATGACTGGGGAGGTTTAATCAGCAGTTTCATAAGTTTAACCATTTTTTTCAGATGTGAACAGAACGCACAAATGTGAGGATGTCATAAAAAACTGAAAATATATACTTTATTTTGGTAAAATAACCAAAATCCATAGCATTCCACGGCCCGCTGGAAAACTGGCTTCAGTCCGGTTCCTGTCCACAAACCGGGGTTTTGGAACCCCTAATCTATGCGACCCCCGTGTTATTCTTGCGGTTGAAGTGACCCCAGTCCATTTTCAAAATGAGGTTAAATTCTATAGATTCTAGAATTTAGAACGGAAGAAAAATACACAAGGGTTAATGTAAATCCAGGTAAACTAAATTCATATTAATCAAAATAAAGATAAAACTGACATTAAGAGTTTGCATTAACATATAATAGCTATGATTGCTTTCCCGTGAAATGTTGTCATATTCTGACATTGTGTGACACACATAAATGTCATTCTCACCAAATTTTCTTTTTCGGTAACTGTCCCTGCATGGAACTCAAGTCAACAATACCTTCCCCCCAGTTCATGACACATCTCACGTATGCAGATGAAGTAAGAACCATACAGTGTTCTTCACCCTGGAATGGTGATCGAAGACGAAAGTCTATAAAGAGGAAACCTGTTACTGCTAAAGCCCATCCGCTTGTGCACTATTCAAAGGGCATTCACGACAAAAACTAAAATCGGTAAGAGAACGGGAACAAAAGCTATCTGAAGGTCATTAGCTTGATAATAATTTGCTTAGCCTATGAGAGCTCAGCCAGCTCACTCAGGGGCCTCACTGGGTCTCACTGATATGAAAAGGAAAGAGGGAAAAAAAAAAAAAAAAAAAAAAAAAACATTGTTTCCATTGACATGTGGGACCGCATTGGATGCACTGGTTCATTTATGTCCAACAGGATTTTCTCAGACGTGCCCAATGAGTGTGGTCTGAGAAACTGGGGGATGCACGCAGTGACATGTGTGACCAGGGATAGTTCTCACTTCTCTCTGGGACTTGGTCTGAGCTGTTTCTGCTTAGCCACAGTGTTTCGATTCCCTATCCGGCACTTCCCCTCCGCCACCAGCTGTGAAAGCCAGCATTATCGAGAGCTGAAGAGACCTTCTCCGCTGCGTGGACTTCACAGTGGGCTCATTCAGCCCCCAGGGACGATCTCATTCAGCCCCCAGGGACGATCTCATTCAGCACCAAAGGCTTCGGCTGTGTTAATAAAGCCTAGTGTGCCTCCCTCTCCCACCAGACACACTTTGTGGGATTACAGACTACAGAAGTACCCAGCCATTAAGGACTTTGGGTTTGGGAACAGGGAGCCTGACGTGCAGGGGCAGGAATGAGGGATGATGCATCGGCTGATAACGGGAGCTTTGTGCGCATGTGACATCATGCCGGAAATGGGACACTTAGCACCATCTTCAGACCCCTATACCTGGGTTTTCCAGAGACTCATGGGGACATAGGGAGAGGGCAGATGGGGATGACTTCTGCAACTGGGCAAATGAGTGTTCCGAGACAGGCCAAGGCAAATGGGGCAAGTTCCACAATGAGGTAGATGTCGTCTACAACAAGACAGGCCAAGGCAAAGGTTGGGGATTTCAACAACAAGACAGGAGTAAGGGGGACAAGAAAGACATGGAAGATAAGAGTAATAAGGGCTCTAATTAGGCCAAGGAAGAGGTGTAAAATATATCTGTTAACATGTTCGTGTCAGCTATTGCATTGGCATCGATCCGACGTGCTAATCTTGGTCAATACTGCCAGCTAATATTTAGATTTTAGTCAATATTCAATGTTAGCAGCATGAGAGCTAAAGACATACCTGCTGAAATAAGGGACAATCAGAGATTTTTCATGGCGGGGGATGAGGGATTTCGCTGGCTCATTCACCACTTAGAAGAGGTCTCAGGGCAAGGCAAGGGGGCAGAAGGTCTATAATAAGACAAGCCATGGCAAGAGGGGGGAGGTCTGTGAAGAGAAGGTCAAGGCAACAGGGAAGGTCAATGATAAGACAGGCCAAGGCAAGAGGGGGAAAGGTTTTTGACAAGATGGCCTAATTAAAATAAGGATGGTCTACAAGAAGACAGGCTAAGGCAAGGGGGGGGTCTACAATGAGGGAGGGCCAAAACAAGGGGGAGGAGGTCCATGATTTGATAGGTTAAAGAAAAGGAGGGAAAGGTCGATGACAACACAGGATGATGCAAGGGGGGGTAAAGTCTTTAACGAGACAGGCGAAGGCGGGGGGTAGTGCGAGTCTTCCTGGGTCTCTGCTCCACGGGCCATCAAGTACTGAGGATCTGACATCGGATGCCGTTGTGGGACTCCAAGGTGGAAGCTTGGTAAGACTTCTCAGCACGGATGTTGGATATTTTGACCAGACACTTGATCACTGCTGATTTGCAGCTGCTCAGTTTAATATTAGCACCGCAGAGAATAGAACGAGAGACAATAAGAGAATGAACCACCCCCGGCCTCCCCAGTATATTTTTTTTCTTTCCTCTTTCCTGTTATGCTCATGCTCTTTGTCTGAGCCATAAATGCGGGGCGTGGAGCACTCCACTACGTATCCATCAGAGGCCAAGAAGGGGCTGTCAGGAGCGGGTGAGAAAGGTGCGACCTCAAAGATCTCCTTCCTCAGGGAAGACAGGAACGAACACCTCCCTCGAAGCACAAGGAAAAATGTCAGCCACAACCCCACAGACGCAACTCAACGACCCAACCCACCTCCAACGTCAACAACAAAACACACCTCAGACCCAGTCATCTCCAGATGAGTTCCTCCTCGCGTCCTGTTCCTCTGCAGTCACCCGAGACCACGGCGGGCCAGTACAGCATGACGGCAGTGGGGTGACAAGATACACCGAGCGGCAGAACGCGAGGGAACACGCCGCGTCCTGTGTGCATTATTTACAGCGTAGCCAGGCATTCCCCTTTTGAGATGTGGCAACTTAGTTATGCAACTGCGTGGAACCCAGGGATGCAGGCAAACACTGGCCTTTGAAACGCCACATGGAGCGCGACGAAGATGCTTCAAATTACTTGCTGCTCCAGGGTCAGCATGTTCAGAAATGCGTCTCAGACCTGTGTGGTCCTGACCCTGTTCCCGAGCAGCCGTGCGAGGACGTGGTGCTTCTGACCGTCCCATTGGCCTCCAGGAATTCTAATGATGGGATAGAATGGCTGGAGCTGATGTTGCCCAGTGACCGGAGGCACAGATACAGCCCCGCAGTTGCAGCAAAATGAGAGAGCCGGGTCGTGGATGCCCAGAAGTAGAACCCAGAGAAGAGGACCCCCCCGGAAAGAGCACCGGTCCCTCTGGAACAGACACACTTTCCAGACAGCCTCTTTGGATGAAGCAATGATCCAAAATCTAAATGCTTGGAAAAAAACCCTCAACAAGTCACAGTTTCAAAAAGAATCAGTTCAGTATTTGTTTCCACAGAAACACATTTGACTAGAATTTGCTTAGTGAGGATACAGTCACATACTCACCAGGAATAAGACATGCCCACCCTCGTTATCCCACATCAGTACTGATAATAAAACAAGCTGCTGCTGTGCCTTAGTCTTGCATGTCCCTGCATTATTTACTCATATAGAGTAATGCCTCATCTTAACCAAGAGCTTTCACCATATCTAATTTATACAAGGTAGCACAAGAGCTGTAGTTTTTTCACACACAAATACAAAACACAAAACAAAACTCTACATTAGAAAGGCTTCCCACACCTCCCCGCATGCACACACACACACACACACACACACACACACACACACACACACACACACACACACACACACACAGGTCCCAGATCAGTCTGAATTAAACATGACAGTGACAGCTGTGCTTTGCTGTTCGAATCCTAATTACATGAGCTCACGGGGTGAAGAGATTGTAGTCTCTCGCAAGACAGGGAGCTAACCAGGGTGCTTCTGAGCGGGTGACAGGAGCCTAGCTTATGGGGGGGTTGGGGGGCACTGCCATCTCGGACAGGCGGATGGAAAGCGAGGAGGGAGGGGGGTGGGTCTCCTGTACTGTTAATCCGAAATGGGACACGAGAACCACTGACGAATCCCCATTATGACCCAGATTTTGACCTTGCTGTTTAAAATGTAAACGAGGCGTAAACAGGAAGGTTTGGTTCAGTTCAGCCTGGCCTGTGGCTAACCCTCGAAAGCAGCAAATCCCCCATTTCGCTTGTGCGACTTTCTTCAGCAAAACGCTGCAGAGAAGCCACAAGCAAACGTTACCAGGTTATTTGATCAGAACCAGATATTTCCGGTTCCAAGCAGACACATGCGCGAGCAAGCAGGCGGGCGGACAGTGATGAATCCCGGTAGGTGCTAGAGCACTTTTGCAGCGGGGGAGGGGTTCGGGGGAGATGATGGCACTCGACCTTATGGGACAGACGTAGCCAGATCAGTGACGGGATGCGGTAACGGTGAGGAGGGGGTGGAGAGAGAGACAGACAGAGAGAGAGGGATGAATGAGGAAAGGCTCAGGGCGTGGATGGCGAAGTGGGGCAGCGTGACCGCTGAATCATCCCACACAATGGGCGAGAGCTGTCGCCAAAGAATGGACTATCGAAAAAACTGGAAGGGCATGAATCTGACTTAGATGTTTTCAGGCAACGCTGCATGGCGGTAACCATAACAAAAATTATATATACCTGAAAAACACGAACGGGCATTTCCCCTCCGACGCAGTCTGCCAGTTTCTCTTTGGTGCATTGTACACATTCCTAAATGAATAGTCAAACCTCCAAGACATACTGTGCACCTTTGTACCCCTGTAGGGGGTGCTCATATGTGCTGAAGGGCAAGACAAACTGAAACCTCATTCCCCACAGCCCCCGGGCCAGTTACAAAACTCACTACTTTGGCAGAGTATGTGGACCTAGTCGGTTATCAAAACGGGCCAATGGTGATGTCAGCACTAATGCAAATATCCAAGTACAAGAATTCTATGTCACAGTCTTCAAAAGGATTATTTGGACAGAAGAATATTTGAATAGAGTTTGCTTAGTGTGTATAAATATACATGACATGGGACTTCAGAGAGGCACAATGCATCTCTCTGCCTGCATTTCATACTGTTTGAGGTAGCAGACAGCCTTTGTGGATCTCCGTATCACACGTGGGAACGCCCGCCTGCCTCTTTCTGAAAAAAGCCACCCTCGCTCGTCATCCATTGTGTGCCAGAAAACAAAGTGACTTCTCCAACAAAAATAAGTGACAAGTACATTTCATTCTTCCACCAACTAATTAAAATGCATAAATCGCCAATGATTCTGCCTTCGTGTATGTCTGTTTTGCACTATTATTGACAAACTCAGTTAAGTGAGTACGGGGCACCAACAACTGCAGGGCTATCTCAAAACACAATAAAAATGGCTGAAAAGCATGACAGTGTAGGGGCCAATACAGCAGCAATAAAACCAAATTAACCTTGATCTCGGAACAGAAGGAATGCTTCCTTATGAGATGTGACGGCACAACATTTCTGCACTGCAGATACCAGCCTGGCCGGTTCGTCCCCAGAAATCACTAAACAAATTAACTCGAAAGTTATTTTTGCTGAAATGGAAGTATGCAAGCACTAAGGTGCATAAGAATTTTGAAACACAAAATACCTTCAGGTAAATGGGATCGAACCTCAGGTGTACGTTTTCCATCCGTCTTCAAACAGCTTTTCCTCATGAGTGCCACGGTAGATCTACTTTTCGTCAACATGAAAAGTGCACACCAGTACAAACCAGAGACAGATTCACAGACACACCGTAGTACTCATCCCGGCTTGCTTTCAGCTGTGATGAAGCACTGGAGTATATTTTACCAGGTATTAAGGTTAAACGGGCTGTAAGCCGATTACGCTACTGGTCTGAGTAAGAGGTTAATCTCTATCACTTTATCAGTAACCTGTTAGGTGGCACTTACATTTTAAGCAACACAGACCGGGTGGACTAAGGAGGGAATGCGGACGAGCAGGGCCCAAGGAGCAGCTAAAGCAGGCACTGTTTGGCAAAGGCCCGAGCTGGGAGTTCGGACAGATTGGACACTTATGGCCTTGCAGTTTCTCAGACCGTCTGGTTTTATTTCCGTTTATTTATAGGCCAGGCTTAAAAAAAAAAAAAAGATCAGAAGCAGACCCAGGTAGGTCTGGTTCTAGTGTCGGTCTGGCCAAGATGCAGGAAAGCAGCCATAAGCTCCCTGATGGGTGGTCATCTCTACGCCATCTAGCCAAACAGCGCTCGCTTGATTAGAATTTAAAGTATCATTAAGGCCAGTTGAGCTCTGATACTTGTCAGCTGCTAATTAGAAGCAGTACTGAAACCAGTGGAGTTCATTTGTGACAAATATGGAGAATGGGGTGGAGGTTCGAACTGAAGGGGCGACACGCACACACGGTCATCTGCAGCCGTCTGATTTGCCAGGAAAAGAAGCACAACACTCATCTCCATAATAAGAGCCCCCTAAAAGGACCCACCTCAAAGACAAGCAGCTCCACCCACCCCACATCTGAAGCTGTCTCATTACCAAGCTCCAAGTGAATTCATTTGTAGGGCAACACAGACAGCCCTCCCACCCCAGCCACAGAACAGAACCATTTCCGGTTTCACCAATAACAGGATGTGATGTCAGACTGCAGTCATTGTCAAAGCAGGAATCCTCACCTGGCTCCTTAGTGACCAAGGGTTACAGAACCCCATGCTGGGATCCCACTAGTAACTGACCAACCCAGCGGTCCACCCTGTGTAGTAAAATGGATGAACCATAATAGATTAACCAAACAGTGCCTTTATAGGGGCCTAACCTGACAAGGTGACAAACTCAAATCGCAATTTTCAGTTTATTGTCTGCCAAGAACGCAACAGCTGTAAAAAAGACAAGGGCCAAGCAAAATACCAAAAGGATTTTTTTTTGAGGAATAGAAAAAGATTAACTGTGGTTTCTCAGGTTATACTGAAAACCTAACAATACATTTCACAAGTTCGTCATAAAACCCCAAACAAACCTGCTTCAGTATGAATTCTCAGACAAGAACATTCCTTAACCAACGTCCTACCTTAGGCTGAATATTCAGTCCTTCCGAATACTGACCATACGTAGTCAAAGTCATGAACAAGTAACAGCCCACAAAGCCAAACATTCTATGATGAAGTCGCAGTCAGTGTGGACTTAAAATAAAACGCAACATATTATCTGAGTTCTATCTGCAGGCTGCACTCTAACTTCGTCATGACAGGAACAAGAATTAAGAAAAAAAAAAAAAGAAAAATTACAGTGTAGCAACTGGATATCTAGACCTAGATGTTTATGTATTACCAAAACACTGATCTTTCAATATTGGCACGCTGATAGCAGATTGTTAATTTTCTCTTATTACGCTTCTAAAACAGATGAACCTCGTGTCTGGCGGTGAGTCAGTGACTATATATAGAGGCGTCCAGCACCTCGTCACCCAGCCGCGTCTCTGCCAGGAAAGCGTCTACTGAATGAAAGGCTGGACGGGCCAGGTACGACTACGAGTAACTCGTAGTTGCCAGCCTTTACTTGGACCGAACTGACGATAATTTCCTTTAACCCCCTCCGTATAGATCCTCTGAAGGCAATCTTACTGGACTTTAATTCCGCAGGAGGAAATTACTCAAACATACGGGTTACAGTGTGTTGTTTAAAAGCAATAAAAAAAATACACCAAACAACACCATTGGGTTCAAATATCCAAGTACAACATCACACACCAAGGGCATGTCAAGATTTACAACCCATAGCATAAATTCCCTTAACAATACACGTACATATTTGTCACGCACTAACAAGACAGAAACCGGGATGAATTGGATGTATGTGAATACATATCAAACGCATAATTCATAGTTCATTACTCATAGCTCTAAATCCATTTGCAATGCTAGAGGGATTTAAATTTCTGCTTTCAATGGTTTTGAAATTTGTCAACTTTGCACGCTCCCTTCGTTTGGTTGCAAAAGGTTAAGAAGGTGTCAGGAAGGAAACGCGATCGTGGCATTAAGGTGCGCGCACTGAGTGGTAGCCGCACAACGCTCCGAGTCTCCTGATCAAACAGATCAAACGTATCCGCGATGCCATACAACGTGATAGCTCAGCTCACAAAGACGACAAAACCCTGGCAGACCACGCCATTAAAAAAAAAAAAAAACGCCATGCAACACCGCGCTTTAAGGCAATACCGTAACTGAATGGCGCTCCCACGCATCACACACTTCGCAAGGAGTATCACCTAGCGCAGCCGAGAAAAGCGTGCTGAAAAATAGCACAAATAAAGGAACTACGAATGTCCAACTAACGAAAAAACATCTGTTCGCTGGTAATTATGCGGACATGACTGCTGATGAGTCAGAGTCCATGACGAAGCGGGGACACGGCAGCTTGTAAGTGTCACCGGTCATATTAATGATGCAGCTGCTGCACCGCTACACATTAACATATCTGCGCGCCTTTGGGAAATTAAACTAATGGACTGTGCTGATTACTGGCGACAGGGCGGCGTGTGCCATGCCCGTGTACAGAAGCGTGCTAAGACGCAGCTGAGGCTGCGCCTGAATGCAGGATCCACACGCCTAGTTCTTGCTCACCTTCTTGCCGGTCGAGCCGGTCTTGGAGAGACAAGAGCGGCCGAGGGATAGGTAGCCGCCGATAACCTCAATCTCGTCTGCTGCTGGGTACCGTTTCTTCAGCAGGGATCCCAGTTGTGTGTACGGGGCCTGCTGGGAGGTAGAACTGGCCGGGGCTCCAGCAGCAGGATCCTGGAGCTCTTGCGAGCTGGGCTGGGGATCTGATCGTCGTTTGGGTACCACCGTGAAGGTGTTTGCCGAACGACGCTGCACCATGGGACTCGGGGCCGCCTGGAAGGGCTCCACCTCAACATCATCGATGTTGGTGACAGGCAGCTGGTCAGTCTCTGATGGCTGCACGGGGGTGTGCCCCGGGGGTTCCGGTTCAGGTCTCGGGGGCGGCGAGGGGCAGGCAGGGAGTTCTGGTTTGGGAGGGTCCATTTTGGCTTGGCTGGTGGCCCCCTCACTGTTCTTGGCGGGTGAATGGGGCATGGTTGGCACAGCAGCCAGGGTCACCGCTGCCACATAGTCCTGTGGTGGGGTGGGCGAAGGTGGGGATCGGACGGGGCTGGATGGAGCGGTGCTGCCCGGAGAAGCGATGGGCCCTCGGCGCCGGGGGATGACTGTGAAGGAGTTGCGCGATTGCAGGCGCAGGTTGGCGAGAGCCCTGGCCTGGATGTCACCGGCCGGCAGGGCCGACAGGTCGGGCCGTGGGGCCGGCCGGAACTCAAATCCAGGGGAGGGAGGTGATGGCGGCGGGGAGCAAGGAGCAGGAGACTCAGTACGTGGGTAGGGCTTCTCCAGCGAGCATGGCACCTTGGGTTCATCTGTCTCCCTTGGGGGTTTAGCTGGGGACCACTCCTTTCCATCTGGGGGGTTCGCCAGCATGTCACACCCCCCCGGGACCTCGAAGCGCCGACGGAAGGAAGACACAGAGGGCGAGCCAACAGGGCGGGCAATGACCTCCTGTTTGTCTGAAGAGGACTGCGATGTGTGCTTGGAAGACTGGGGACTCTGGAAGACAGAGGGAGGCTGCGAGTGCTCCGGGCTGAGAGTGACGGAGGTCAACTGGTGTGGGACCGCCGATTTTGGCACTAGGTCCGGCTTCGGTGAGATTCTGGGTCTTGGCCTGATCGAGGTGGTCTCTAGGTCCAGCAGGTTTTCTGTGCTGTGGGACTTAGGCTGCAGTTTCCCAAAATTGCTGTCGAATTTCTGCAGCATGCGACTGACTCTGCCCTGACCCGTGCCTAATCCCGTGGTCACATCAGACCCAGGACGTCCCAGCGTGCTCAAATTCTCCTCACTTTTGCTCAGAGAAGAATCATAGATGACCACCTCCTTCGCGCGTATCTCGGTCACTGCACTGCCTCTCCGGTCTATCAGGTCATTGAGGGAACTGTAGCTGCCCACCGTACCGTTTTGCTGTACCCTGGAGCCAGCTTTACTGCTGCCAGCCTCGGTGAAGTAATTCGGATCGGATTCGATAATGATTATATTCTCAGCGCGGATCGTCCGGATCCCGGGGACATTGCCATATAACTCCAATATGTGCTGCACTGGCCGTGACACGCTCTCGCGGTCCTGTCTCTTCTTGCGCTCCTTTTCCAATTTGATGAATGGGTTCTCCTGTAACGGGCCTAGACTGTCCTGTAGGACGAGCCTCTCTTGTTCCCCGTGATCACTGTCAGTTTTCTCCGACGAGGTCGACTCACGCTGATCGACGGTAGCCCAGGGATCTTTCTTTGTTTTCACCGGAGAAAGCTCCGGGGAGGCGGTGGTGCTACCTCGCTTGACAGCGAAGTGGTGCCTGGCTGTGCTTACGGTATAGTTCCTGCTGGTGTTCGCGCCGGTAATGCTATCTTTATTTTTGGAGTCGCCGCTGTCTCCCGTTACTTCACCATTAACCCGGGATGCGGTGGCGCCGGAGCAAGGTTCGGATGCACCTGCTCCAGCCGCGCCGCCTTTCGCCTTCCGTCGCTCCAGAATCTCCCTCTTCCAGGCCGGCATCCTCGGGCTCTCTTGTCCAGCTTCTCGGCGGAGCACACGCACGTCACCGCCAGACATCGTGACGGGAATGGGGTGATCTCCGCAACTTTGCTGCTGCTGCGCCAGGGCTGGAATTTGAAGCTTTATCCGCCGACTGCCGCCGTACCCGCAGCGCCGAGCACTACGCGCGCGCACACATCCCGTCCCTTGTCTTCTAGTGCGCTCCCCCTCCTGTCTGGCTCGCTGATGCCTCGCGACCCCGCCTCCTGCACCTGTACTCCAGCTACGTCACTCCTCCGTCTAATAGCACGTACGCTCACTGCACACCCGAATTGGTCACAATTATGTTAGGCGCACCCCTAATTTGCATTTCATGCCGCCCGCCGCAGTAAACCCTCCTCTTTCTATTGTTGCCAAGGCATAGAGCGACTGCCGATCAAAGCAGCTGGCACCGCCCCCGCAGACTATTTTAACCCTATACGTTTTTTTGTTGAATCAATTTTATTTACCAGCCGTTGTTACACATCGAAACAGACCACAAACAACCAAATGATGTTTATGCTGCTTCATGTATGTCTAGACCAAAAGTATTAAAACGAAATAAAAAATCGGTTGATACAAAGGCGCAAGAAGGAACGGAAAAGCGTAGCTAGGTGGAGCGGTTCACTATTGACGCTCAATAACCATATCTTGGGTTACGAGTCAGGTTTGGGTGATACGTGCTGTCGATCTATGCGCTGGGTTAGAGCAGCCCAGCCCCAAAAAAGAGAAAAGAAAAAAATGATAAAAATCTACGGTCCATTGTGCTCAATATTCATTAGCCATATCACAGTCACTCTATTACTATGCACAGTCAGTGCTGCCGGGAGCGAAAGAAGACAGATAGCCCGTGAGTAACATTAATAAATATACTACAACCCTTCAGAGCGCAGTCTAACAACACTCCATCGGTCCCCGCCAAAAATGCAGTGCACCTAAAAGTGGTAAGATGACTAGTTTCCTTTATGACAGATTTATCAGAGCGCTGCCCCTGCGAGTTGCTAATTATGCCACTGGAAAAAGCAAGTCAGAAGCAGGAAGACAAAAAAAAATCGCAATTATCCCTCGCGCAGCACGCTTCGTTTTGCGTGTCTGTAAGGGCCATCGCACAAATTCTCAGCCGTCTGTGATATTCCAAATGCCCGAATGAAATATTGACAAGCCTTTGATATGATAATTACACACGGGAACTGGTGCACGCTGAAGGACAGAAATGACACGAAACGCACCTTCATGTATAAGACAAAGAGTGCGAATAACAACTAAGCAGATAATAGATACATTACGGATTCTCTTTATTTCCCAACTACTTCAGTAGTTGCTTTATCTCCACTGAACAAAACGCACGGCAGATAGAAGAACCTCACGATGCATTAAAAATGAAGTAAGGTATCTGTACGTAATGAGATGCTGTTCCTTGGTTTTCTCGCGGTCTAATTTTAGCTCAGAACGAGGTCTTGCTTGACAATTTGCCATCTAAGGCATTCGTGGGAAGTCATAGTAACAAGGGTGTGTTATCTATAATTTGAATCTACGAAACTGGATAATCAAGAGTATGTCTGGATTTTTGACTATACAAGGCTATTGAACCATGGTGAATATGCATTATTTTTCATATTCTGTAGGCGTGGTTGCGTCTAGACCGAAGTCCAAAACTGATAAAGCCATTTATGTCCTGTGATCCAACATGCAAGTAAACAAATGATACACAAAAAAGTGGAAGACGAGCCTATGTGTAATATTTAAACTGGAAAAAGAAGAAACGGCAAATGTGGTTTTTTTAATGTAAATATATTCTGATAGGCCTACTTTTTCGTTTCAAGTCCAGTTTTGGGTCATGCTTAC
The DNA here is from genome assembly GCA_011763525.2 of Mormyrus iriodes. NCBI lineage: Eukaryota > Metazoa > Chordata > Actinopteri > Osteoglossiformes > Mormyridae > Mormyrus > Mormyrus iriodes. The sequence goes on from JAAGVU020000113.1 coordinate 3,417,816, forward strand.
CAAATGGATAATGTGTCGGATATTCGTTATTACACCCATATATAAAATGTTTTAGGTAACATTGTTTCTTATAATTAATTTATATAATTAATAAATAGTGTGACACCTTTATAGAAACTGCTTAATTTATTTTCAGATTGCATTTCAGATTTTCCCACAGGCTTATCATCAAAGGAATAAACAGTCTTGACACGTGTCATGGTGTTACTTGAAAAGCAATAAAGGCAATGTTACGATGTTGAAAGAGAGTCGTATCCCTGAGCATTGGTCTATAGCAGGGTTTAAAACTTTTTGTAAGACAGGGACTGCCGAATGAAAACAGACCAGATTTAAACAACCCCAACACTAATGCGTGATGTTATAAAGAACTAATAACTGAGGAGGGATTATTTATTTATTTTTTTATTGCTCCGGGGGACGTTTCCCTTGAATGTTTTTCCCTCCAAGGGTCGGAGGGGTCCTTCTTCATTATTTTTCGCTCTGGGGATGGTGCCTAGTGGATAATAACACGCATCCCGTGGCGGGCATATCGACACTGCATTTGGTTTCATAAAAATTTTGTACGGACCCCCTACAACTCCTCCGCAAATCCTCAGGGGCTGGCGGACCCCCGGTTGAAGCCCCCTCTTCACAGGCATTGGCTGTAGGTAGCTCCCCGGACTTGTTTATTAATACACCCGCAGCCGTCAGGTGCTGAGAGGAAGATCATCGAGAAACGGCAGTTTGTAAATCGAGAAAACGAGGAAATGCTTACTTTGTTTAACCGTTTGCAAAAGCTATTTAATCCGAATGGTTTAACGTTTGACTCCGTGAAACTATGAAACAAAAAAGCAAATCAAATATGTCTCTGCGAAGAATAAAGATATTCACAACATCGTGCAGTTAGAGCTGGGGGAGCAGAAACTGTTGTAAGCCAACCGACATTTAAATTCGAACAGGATATTCTGCAAATACCTAAAAAAAATGCAGATCGGGGTTCAGCAGAAAAAAAAATAGCGTAGTTCAATTTCTCGTACGTAATTGTTCACTAGTCGTGAATATGACTGTGATGGGAATATTTATATTACAGTCATCCATCACTTTTGAACCAAAATCATCACACTGGTCCAACCTCTCTACATGTTCAAGTATTTGGAGATGGAAAAACGACTCGTTAACTTTGGAACTGGTTACAACAAGTGAAGGGAGAACCCAGGCTTTTAAAACCCCAAAAACCAGTGTTTCTCAAACCAGTCCTCAGGGAGCCTACGTTTTTGCTCCCTCCTAACTCTCAGGGAATTGGGAGAGGGCAAAAACGTGTACTGTCTGGGGGTCCCCAGAGCACTGGTTTGAGAAACACTGGCCAAAACCACACTGGACATCGCTATCTGCAGTTTCAGCTGTAGCATGGACACGGCCTCTTAAAGTCGCTACAACAAAGCTTGACACCATCCATCATCCATACCAGCTTGCCCTATGCAGGCCCGCGGGGGGCTGGAGCCTGGAGCCCATCACAGGACACACATATACCATCACCTTATGCTGTTTGCTTTTGGTTTTTCAGCTTCATTTTCATACGAATATACAAAAAGTCTCTGTTCACCATGATGCATTTCCTGTGTAATGATATCAAAACCCAGAAGCAAAAACACATATGAATTACAAAATGTCACAAAAACACACAAGCTTAAATATCAGTCATTTATTTACAATTTGTACATTTACCAGCAAAAATAAAAAAAAAAGATAGGCAGACAGGAAGATGAACAAAAGTTGGACACAAACAAAACTAGTTAAACCACAGAACCGGATTAACTTCTGTTCAAGTAAAACATGGATCTCTGAATTACAAAGGCAAATCAAGATGGGATGTCGCTACCAAGCATCTTGAACGCAACCTGTATGTTTTTAAATTAGTTATGCTGATCAAACTTTACAAGATACACAGCATTCGATAAGGGAATACATTTCATGTGCCAGTCCATTTTTACGTAAAATAAAGACACAGCAATCTAGTCTCCCGCTGGCCACGATAAAGCAGCTGGCGGTTAGAGAAAGACCCTGATGGACCAGTGACCAGAGCCCCGAAGGGGTAAACAGCTACAGCCCTTCTCGCTGATGGAGTGCTAACAAAGGCATCCATGAAAATACACGTTTTCCCCTTTTTTTCTTGTAAATTCAGCATCGTTATCATTCTCTGGTTAGCCAGATCCAACAGGCTTAGCAAGGCCAATAGAGCAGGTGTCCAGGAGTCAGGTCAACCATCCTTGGGGTTATAATGAAGCCTTAAATCATTATACTCTGGGGAGCTGAGGAGCAACTTGACCTCCTCCTCTAGCACCCCCTCAGTTGACGCGGCAGGCACGGATCATGAGCAGCTGCAGGAGGATGAAGAGTGGAGAGACGATGAGGCCGAACCACAGGTTGGGGGCCTGGTCCTGGTCGGCGAGCTTCTGGCAGAGCAGCACCTCGCACACCAGCTTGAGGCTGAGCACAGTGAGCACCCAGAGCAGCCGGAGCACAGCCAGCCGGCGTTCCCCCTCCTGGTGCAGCCGGATTGACACAATAGCCGTGAAGTAGGTGCTGAGTCCGTCGGCGGTGAACAGGGGCACGAACACCAGCCACCAGCTCATCCCTGCTGTGAACAGGTCAGCTTGCAGTGCCACCAACAGGCTGAAGATGAGGAGAGCGCCAAGGTGCAAGAAGAGCTCGAACGTGGCAAAGCCCAGCCATTGGACCAGCTCCCGCAAGGAGAACAGCATATCTGCTCAGGCTGCTGGACTGACTGGGCTGCTATAATGAACAAAGGGGGTGTGTCAGTGACCCCCCTCCCCCCCCCACACAGTCTGAGGGTCCAAACAGAGGTACAAGGAGTACAGAAATAAACTAAATGCAAATTAAAATTACACAGAGGCACCAAAAATGAAGCAGAATTCGTTTTGTGATGAATTATCAGACCAGGCCCTGGAGCACATCGTCCAGGGAAATGGGGAGTGGAATCAATAATACTGAATTTTGCCAGCACTTAAGGGAGAGAGTTGACCACTCAGCCTGCAGGTTAAAAGAGAAACAGAAGATTTAGACAAAACCCTAATGTTAAGTACGAATTAATAAGAATTTATATAATGACGCTCCGACGAATTAACGTTACACTAGGAAATAACTTCTTACCAGTTACGGTCAGTTCTGACTGCCATCCATGCAATGAGCTCAGGCCGACATTGCGCCATTCAAATACCACTGATGAGCCTTCATAAAACCTAGTACGAAACGTGTTGGCCCATTAGCTTAACCACCCATAACACACTGGTTTCTAAAGCTACTGATAGAAAACGTACATAAACAGTTTAACACTTTGCCACTGGAAAAAGGTTTGCTCACTAGACAGTGACACGAGAATTAACAAAGTAGCGAACATCATAACAATCGGACTGTCCTCTTACATCTGTAGTCTAGCCAGCAGGCTACGGCTGCATGTTTATATTCCATTAGACAATTGACATGAGAGAAATCGGTCGAACGCCATACAATCTCAGACAACCTTCACGTTAAACTGCAAAGCAGTCAACACTAAATGAGCCAACGGAACTGGCTAACATCGTACGATAATTACCTTTGATTCGGTCAAAATAGAAGTACAAGCTTACTACTCGCCTCTTCGACATTTTTATACCTCCCATCTCAGTCTCTGGTCGCGATATTCAATTACCGCGAGATTTTGGCAGGAAACGCGCGGTTTGCGTCGCGTCGCGAGCGTACGGTGGCCGCGGAGGTCAATTCTAATCATTCCTGCGCTGCAGCGTCGGACTCTGGTCTGGGGGAGGTAACTTATTCAATTTATTGATCAGGTACATTCTGCGCATTAGCTAACGGCTGTTGCTTCGATTTCCGATGGTTTATTGCTATTTGTTCCGCAAATTGAATTTTGCTCATTTAGAAAGGTTTCAGGTAAAAGAGAGCAATTCACCGACTAACCCGACGCAGCGGGAGGTCGAAGGTGGAAGTTTTAAGACTGAAGAATTAGCGTAGTTTGGCTTAGGTTAATATTGCATAATAATTTCTTATGGCGTCCGAAACATATTTCATAATTTGCTAGCTATATAAATTACCCATTTAACTGAATTGCTAGATATCTGAAACGAAGATGTGATTTTGAGCAGAATCTAAAGCAATAACATTTGAATAAGTCAAGGCTAATTTATTGTAACTGGGTGTGTGCTTTTTCAGTTTCTCGAGGGAAATAGTCGATAATTAGTGCTTTGAACTAATTATGCACTCAAAAACACCAAAGCATTATTGTCAGGGCGCTGTGCAAACTCGAAAGAGTCTTATTAATGAAATCAGATGCATTCTTGTCATTTATCAGACTCTTCTGCAGTCGCCCACGCATTAAGATGCGGCTCGCACGCAAGCTTGCCTGCTGTTTTCAGGGACGTTGGTTTGGGACATACCACCTCATCCTTTGTGTTAACGCTCAAGCGCTACAAAGTTTTGATAAATTGTTTCAGATAATGTCTCCCAGACAAGGTCGAACCAGACCCAATGATTCACGAAACAATCGCCTCGCTACTTCAGATTAAACTTTTTTATTCAGTCTATCCGCTTCTGAAACATAAGCACACGTCTGTTCTTTATCCGTTTACCCAGTATTATTTCGTGATTGATTACGTTAGTACTGGTTGTAGTCCAGGATAGGAGTACAGTTAAGGATATACGCCAAAGAGACGCATTGTGGGCAATACAACCATTATCCGCTATGTCAGACAATCCCATTAATAATGCGTATGTGGTTTAGGTACTTCTTGATAACGGACAGGATTATGTCACGAATGAAAACAGTATTGTGTAAAATGCACGTTTACTGGTTTACGCAGTTGCTTTTAATGTTATTCTGGCTCCTCAATGGAGTGCAGTGTTTCACGGAGCCTCATCTGTCTCTTTTCCTTTTAGAACAATGATGCAGAGCTTCCTACATAGCGGCTATTTCCACCCCACCCTCAGACACTGGCAGTCCTGTGCTTCAGACCTGCGGCCAGAGAACCTCATTTACCCCATTTTCATCACGTAATGTTTCCATCGGCTTGTTTTTGTCAGTGTGTGCATGTGTCCCCATATGTAAGGCTGACAGGTGACAAACTCGGGGCCACATATCTGGTGTGAAACCTTGTTCATGTTCTTACTCCTAATTATGAGGCGTCTTGAATCTTTTTCATGCTGCTGGTATTCTCTTGTCTTTGGTTGATCAGTGTTTTCTGTTGGCTGGACAGTAATCACGTTAATCTTCCCTACCAATCTGTTCTCAGGGACAGTCCTGATGCTGTGGAGCCCATTGCCAGTCTCCCCGGGCAGGCTAGGTAAGAAGTCAAGTATGCACATGGCTCTTTTATCCCCATTCTGCATGCCTCATTTGCTAGTAGTTCCTTGGCATAGGTCAGGGGGGACAGTCTTATCCAGATAGGGCTGTTATGTATGTTGGTTTTTGCTGCAACTCCCTAATTAGATTGTTAATTAGAGGACTGATTAGCTGAAGAGTCCTCACACCTGGGTTTCAACAGCTGACCTAAAGGTGATCCCTAAAGCCCGCATACACACTGGCCCTTCGGGGACAAGATTGCTTACCCCTGGCATAAGTAGATGGTTGATTTAGCAATATTGGGTGAATGGGATGGCAGAGTGAGATGAAAGTAGCAGTTCACTTAGGAATCAGCCTCATCTCCCACTGCATGTGCATGATCCTGGGTGGCGGGGGGTGGGGGAGCACGTAAGGAGCAGATAATACAGATAATGCGGCAATACAGAAGCAGTTTGGCAGTTTTTGCTTAGAAACCGTGACAAAGCCCTTGATATAGAACAGGTACCAACTTACTTGTAGAAGATGTGCCGAGCATTTTTAATTCAACTATCATATGTGTCCTGAAGTGCAATCATGAGCTACGCCGTAGAAAGAAAGTAATGGCAGTTGGGTGCGACTGAGGGTTGGGTGGGTTGTGCTCCAGACCCTAGATAAAGGGGGTCTGGCTGGACAGAACTCAAGATAAGCACACATGAGTTCTATGTCCCTCTGTGCCTCCAAGTCCTTGCTTATGAAGTAAAACCCACAAGCGTTTATGCTAATAAACCCCATAGTGCTTTGATACAGATGGGTGATGTGTAGTGAAATATTAATTTAAGAAGTTAAATACCAAAAATCATCCAGGCAAAACACCTTTGATCTTCCCAGGAGTTTAGTTGCTGCTGCTGGATGGCCACAGCATGTGCTCCTGTGCATTTCCTAAGCATCTATCAGAGATGCAGGTATCAAAGATATAAAGCCAACCATGTGAGGCTTTTTAAAATGAAATTTAATTAACCAAGATTTTCCCCACATTCTGTAATAAGGAAATGTAACTGCCTGGCTTTTACTTTTTTTTTAAGTAGCAGTCCTGTACTGGATGGATATATTTTTATTAAGCAACACTTTGTAATTACCTTGATATATGTCCTCAATTGTCAAGGTGTCGGATTAGTTTAATAATCTGAATAATCTAAATTAGTCAGATTGCTTTACTTGAATTAATTTAGGGCTCTGGCTTTCCCACCATTACTCCTTACATTCATAGCACACCATTAAATGCTAAAAAAAAAAGGAAAAACTTTTTTCCCATAGATATGGAGTGAACAAAGTGGAGGACATGTTGCGCCCCCTTGTGGAAAAAGGCCTGAAGTGTGTTCTGATTTTTGGTGTTCCTGCTAAAATTCCTAAGGTGGGAAGACTCGCATCTTAGTTTAATAACATGCATTTTAGGTCATGGGATAATTTTGTTTCAGGTGCTTGCTGATTTCAAATCCTGAGGAGTGTCTTTTCTCCCTGCAGGATGAGCGTGGATCTGCCGCAGACTCAGAAAACACGCCAGCCATCTTGGCCGTGAAGAAGCTGAGGTCCACCTTCCCAGACCTGCTGATTGCCTGTGATGTCTGTCTGTGCCCATACACCTCCCACGGCCACTGCGGTCAGTCTCTCCATGACCACTGATCAGCTGGTTCCCTTGCCATGTGCATTGTAACCAGTGTCTGCCCTTGACTACAGTCACCTCGCATGAATTTCTGCAGTTGGCGGGGTACAGTTGGACAAGTCAGATCTTGACAGGTGGAGAAGAAAAACAACCGATTGCGAAACTGATCTCAGAATGTTTTTTTTTAGGTCCTTGCCCTTCATTTAAATTTGGGTGTGCTAATGTCATTCGGGTGGGTATTTCGCAAAACAGAGCTTCAAAACCCACGTTTGTATAGCAAGTCTGGTGATTCACCTAAGGTCTCAGTGAACAGCTTCCTAAGCCAGCGCTGCATCTGTGGTTTATCTGAAAGGAGAGAAACAGCCATGTTATAGCGGACACAAGATGTTCAAATGAAAACACCATGGTGGATGTTGGCTCAAAAAGATCCATCGAACTGATCTTATGGGAAAACGAACAGTGCGTGTGTAAATGCCAGTTAATAATTGACATTATGAATGTTGCAGAAACTGTGATATATTCCTGCAGCTGGAGTTGTATCAGAATGCTCCATTTGTAGTTGGTAATAAGTTGGCATCTGGGTCAAGGTGCAGTGCTGCACAGGTCATTGTTCTTTGTTCAGTGAATGCTGTCCCATGTTATAAAGGTTATTGCAGCTGATTACATTGTTGTAATATTTCCATCCTGTGTATGGTTACATCTGCAGTGAAGGCAAACTATTTTCCCCCCAGTTTATGGCTTTTCTCCTTTTCAACTGACATCCAAGCCGAAATGAGAGCTACAGTACATATGACTTTTCAGACCTTGGTTTACACAACCTCCACACTCTGTCATTTATACAGGGATGCACATAGCAGAAGGGCGAGTAGGCATTCTCTGTATACCATGGAAGAAGTGTGCATTAGCTATATAAAGGTTAAAATGCACCGTAATTTCTTTGTCATAATGCGCAAATGCACATTAAAAAAATACGCGTCTGCAGTGTTACGAAAAGAAATTGCCATGCGAACCGCTTTATACAGAAAATGCGTACTTGCACACCAGTTATGTGCATCCCTGGTAATATATCTTGGTGTGTAAATATATTCAGAGATTAAATTCATTAGACGGTTCATCTAGCCAAGGTGGGTTCTCATAGCTCTAAAAGGTCAAATGTTTGTGCTTCCTGAATTGTAACACATTCTGCAGCGCATTCTGGCATGCTGTCTCGCCGATGACAATGTTACGGCGGTCTTCTGGCGTTTATGAGCGTGTGGCAGCACTGATTCTCCCTGCATCCCCGTCACAGGGATTTTGCGAAAGGACGGCTCTCTGGATAATGCGGCGAGCTGCAGGCGTCTGTCAGAAGTGGCCCTAGCCTACGCCCTTGCAGGTCAGTTGGAGGGGGGGGGGTTCATCTCCTAAGTTTTCCTTATTCAGTCCCTTCACCCTGTGTTGTCTTGTCGTCCCGCCACCCCTGGGACCACTTTTGTACTGTATATCCACAAGGGAGAGAAAATCACCCGCTCTGCTGTATGTCTAAGCGGTTCACTCTTTCTCTGCAGGCTGCCAAATCATTGCCCCGTCAGACATGATGGATGGCCGTGTGAGTGTCATCAAGCAAACTCTGCACGTCCATGACTTCGGAAACAAGGTGAAGTAATGTCCTTTGATTACCTGTGTGGGTTTAATAGCTATAAAGATAGAGCCAGGAAAGCATTCTGGCCAGTAAACAATGTGAATGACACAGTAGTGCATATCTGGCCTGTTTGGCGAGTGCGCGATTTTATTTCCTGGTAGCTAAAGGTTAGCTAAAGTTCAGTTGGAAACTTTCCCTCTCGCCCTCAGGTATCTGTGTTAAGCTACAGCGCAAAGTTTGCGTCCTGCTACTATGGCCCCTTCAGGTAAATGAGAAATTTGCCTCTTATGCCCATGAATGCCTGCCATGATGTTGTCTCATGCCGTGTGATGACGGGGGTGGGGCCTCTGGGGTCCTGTTGTTTTGTGAAAATTGATTAAGGGTCTTCATGACATTTTTATTTGTGGAACAAAAAGTACATATGTAATAAGAATGAAGGGTGTGTATATGGGGGTGGAGGAGTTGGACTGGTTGGTGCCTCATAAAGGTGCTGTGTGCAGTATTTACATTTTTAGGTTTTTCTGTTTCATAAATGCCCTGCTCCACATTGCTGCTGCCTGAGGGGCTGCCACAGGAGCACCACAAAGCAGAACTGCCGCATTTATTGGCAATGCTAGTCAGGCCGCCCCGTGTGCTCCCTGTCTGACCCCGCTCCCTCGTGTAATGTGTAGGGATGCTGCCCAATCAAAGCCGGCGTTTGGGGACCGACGGTGTTACCAGCTGCCACCTGGTGCGAGGGGGCTGGCACTGCGGGCTGTGGTAAGTGTGTATGTCTGTGGAGTACTTAATTGTTTTTTTTTGGTTTATTTATTATTTATGGCTTGCCTCCAGGACAGGGACATCAAAGAGGGGGCGGACATGTTAATGGTGAAACCAGGATTGCCTTATCTGGACATTGTGAGGGAGGTAAAGGACAAGGTCAGTACAGTCTGTGTTGATCACCCTATCCTGTGGGACACGTTTAGCGGCTGCTTTCATGCAAATGAGGATTAGGGTCAGAATCTGTGCAGCAATGGGGATTAAGGAGCTCGCGCATTGGAATTTGAACCTATAACCTTCCGAACATGGACACAGGTCCCCAGCAAACTGATCTGCCTAATATGACGGTTAGTAATTGAAATAAAAGTTGCACTTTTGTGTGTCATAAGAAAAGTCATGGAATGTAAAAGGGATCATGTGTTTCTTGTAAAACTGGTATGAATTAAAATGGCCACTTGTTTCACCAGACTGGAATATAAAGAGAGGGGTGTGAAAATGGTTTTGTAGTTTTTAATACCATCTTGGATTCCAAAACGGCCCTAGACATTTAGTTATAAGACCAATGCCAATTAAAACTTTATCTGCTTGCTAGCCCGTACAGTGTGCCCAAACAGTATTTCTTACCACCATATTTGCTTTTGCCCCCCCCCCCCCCCCCCCCCCCCCCCCCCCCCCCCCCCACCAACCCCCCCCCCCACCCCCCCCCACCCCCCCCCCCCCCCCCCCCCCCCCCCCCCCCCCCACCCCCCCCCCCCCCCCCCCCCCCCCCCACCCCCCCCCCCCCCCCCCCCCCCCCCCCCCCCCCCCCCCCCCCCCCCC
>JAAGVU020000113.1:3428738-3457278 GCA_011763525.2 Mormyrus iriodes
AACTATTTTTTTTTTTCCTGCCCCTGTCCGTGTCCCCCCCCAGTTTTTTTTCCCCACCTTTTGTTTTTTCCCCCCCCCCCCCCCCCCCCCCGCCCCACGCAGCACCCAAACCACCCTCTAGCGGTGTACAATGTGTCTGGAGAGTTTGCCATGCTGTGGCACGGAGCCCAGGCCGGAGCCTTTGACCTGCGCACGGCTGTGATGGAGTCCATGACTGCCTTCCGACGTGCTGGTGAGACTGTGGGCGGGGGGAGTCCGCAGGATAGAGGTGTGGGGGATGGGGGGGGGGGGCACTGTACTTCTGATTATGACCTTTTTTTTTTTGTCGTTAGAGGTAAAATTTTAAATAAGCCAGTTTTTGCATAAATGTAGCTTTCGTGTACAAGGGCTATTAGTCAATATGAGTGCTAAAATCCTGTTTTTTTGAAAGCCAGTCCTACCATAATGAATCATTCTTATGCAGGATCCCCCCCCCATATTGACACACTGATTCTAGTGGAATATAGTTTAGTGGCCAAACAATAATGACAATGGAATGTATAAATACAATGACTAAAATGGCCCTTTGTCTTCCAGGTGCTGATGTCATAATCACCTACTATGTTCCACAGCTGCTCACCTGGCTGAAGGAGTAGTCAGTGCACAGATAGACAGGTTTGCAGGGACCATGAACACAGTTCAGTATTCTGTTCACTGTAGACTCGCACCAGAACAGCGATCCATGCTGATAAACAAAGAAGCTGTAAAAAGGGCAATGTCTTGTTCCAGAATTTCATCCCCATACCTACACTTACACTAAAATATTCACAGTTAGCTTTCTGGTTAATAGTAAAACCACTAACCCCCTCTTGTGAAAGGACTTACACTGTCATGCATTTTTTTAACTAAATTAATGACTTTTTTCCAAATAAGATATAAAAAGTGTTCAGTGAACCTTAATAAATGACTAATCATGAATTATTTGTATGTAATGTAGTCTTCTAGACCACTCCAATATTTCTTTATTAAATGAAGTAGACTGTGATAAGAGGAAATATGTAATTCTTTATATGACGACGTATATGAGGCCCACCAAATAAAATTGCCATTAGTGCTTAAGGTATATTCAACCTTGTTTCCTTCAGTAGGAACTGACAGATGTTATCATTATCACTAGTGCTGAGGCAGATGTCTCTGTATAACACACAGAATCACGCTATGTGGACACCCCTATGAGTTAGAGGAAGGGGGTAATTGTCACATCCATTAGTGAGGCAGGCATTTAAGCACACAGTGATGCAATCTCCAGCAACACACACTGGAAGGAGAATGGGTAGACTATAGAAGAGATCAGTGACTTTCAACATGGACCATCTTGTAATGCCATCTTTCCAATAAGTCATCTCACCAGATTTCTCCCCTTCAAAGCCTGCTGGGTCATCCGCAAGTGAGAAATGTCTGGGAGCTAGTTCAGTTGCAAAGTGGTAGGCCACAGAGCAGGAGCTAATCACTGAACATTAATACTGACACTGAAAGGAAACAAATTGCACCAACAATGTTCCAACGTCAAATGGAAAGCCCTTCTAGAGAAGTAGGGGCTGTTATATCAACAATGGGCAGACCAATGTCATATTAATACCCTTAGTTTCAGAGTGAGATGTTGGACAAGAAAACTTCCTTCTATGTGTTTGTGTGTGTAGGATTAGGTTCAGTCTCCTGTTTCCTTAATTAGCCATTTAAAGGGTTGAAGGTAACTGCTGAACTAGAATCTAGGCCAAATGCTCTGAGCTTTCTGCCGCTGCTATCAGAAAACTCAAACGGCAAAATAAACAGAGGTTTCAAGCCAAGGGCAGGAGAAGTAAAATAATGACCCCAATATGTTCCGTATTAATTCCTAAATGAGCATGCATGCATCCATTTATTATATATATTTAAAATTCGCGAGTGCCTACACCCTTCCAATGGAAGTGACCCCCCCCCGCCTTGTTATGGTTTTCGATTACCGACTGAGACGCAAAATCTGAATCTCCAAAGCCCCCCCGGTTGATCACAAGGGGTACCATAAAGTCTGTGCAGGTCACTGCGTCGAAGGGAATGGACCCCGAATCATTGTACTCTTTGGAAGTCCCCTTGTCGAAGTCATTAATTCACAAGAATATTTGCAAACTGATAAAAAGGAAATTGTTCATATATAGGGTAAATATAAACTCACACTTGACTCTGAGTCTGTATAGCGTTTCATTTGCAGCTGAGTTTAATGAACCTTAATGATTCACTAATCGGTGCTGGGTTTGTCCATTCTTGCATTGATTAACATTCCCTTAGGACTGACACGCTTGGAACGTTTCTGCGATCGGCTTGTAGAGTCTGACCTCAACAACGAAGAGGCTACAGACTATTTGCCAGTGAAAGACTACATCTGTATTTCTAAGTAATTGTTTTGTTTCCTGGTTATAACATCGATTTTGTCAGAAAAGAAGTTAACGTGTTCAGAATCGCCCAATGCCGGGTAAGTTACTTGCAGCTGACTGTCGTGAATAACAACGTAAACGTGTCAATCCTGCTTAGGATATAGCATTTTGTTTAGCGAAGCAGCAGTAAAGGCTTAGATTTGTTCATTTCCTCGCAAAATGTATTTACATAAGAGCCCTGACGGCTATTTATATTGCTGTGCGCGACTTGCAAGGATAAAACGTATTTTACGTAGTAATTCACAATTGTTTATCATAATATTCATTGGGCAGCGGAAGGACAACTAAGTAAACTTACCTAACGTTATTTGACGAGCTGGGTAACCTCATTCTCCATGACACACTATAGCTAATACGGAAATAAAGCACCACGTGGGTTCTGCTTTGGATAAAAACATCGAACATACGCAGGTTGTTTAGCTGCTAATTGCAGCATTTGCACATTAGCTCCGCTGACGCGTAAAGACATGCTGCCCCGTTGTTGTTTTTTGTTTCTAGACTGCCGCCACCTAAATGATCGTATTTAGAACTGTTCAAAGGTGGTAATTGATAATAACTGGATGTTATTTTGGGTATTTACCTGGTGTTTTGTCAGAGGGGAGGGTCTGAAATGATTTTTACGGAGATGTGGCACCCCGATAAGATGACTGCCGCCATTGCTCGCCAGTTTGCAGGCATCGCTTTGGCTGTAGGCAGCTAAGGAACCCGCTCGGGGTTATATCGCCCATTTTTGCACCATCTGACTGTAATGCGTCTTCTCCACTTAATCGTGACAGTGATGCTCTTGCACATTTTGCTAGTGATCCGATGACACCAAAATACCTGTCATGGCCTGAAAACTTAAGCATTATCTGACTACACGACGATGTACGTATGCAGAATAATCAGCTTAATCTCCGAATTAATAGATTATTACCGCTTAAAAAGCGCAACGTTGCTCGCATGTTATATATGAGTTACGTAGCAACCGCACAGCACTAAATGCTGGGTTAAAATCGAATAATTCTGTGTCTAGTTAATGACACATTTATTGATGAATTCTAGCCTTAATATTTCTTATTAAAGCACAGTCCGGCGTTCCAGAAGGCGGCCCTGTCCTGTTGCTTCGTAACGGGTGGCACGAGCCAGGCTTCGCACTTTACGTACGTTAAAAGCGCTCGGAACGTGCGTAACTTACGCCCGAATGCGGACACAGGTGTGCGTACATCACGTAAGCGCACTCGTCTCTCTATTATAATAAATAATGGCTCTGTCCCGTTCGGCGCACTGAGGTACTACACACTGCGGGGACGTATGTTGACTTAAGACGCGAAGTGCGCGAGTGTATGTAAAGAGCCCCAGTGCGCGGTGATTTCCTCAAACCTGTAGGACACCTTTGATTTATGAAGAGGCAAAACAGAAAAGCTACGTGTTGTATTTGGGGATGTCCATCACCGTAGCCTCGGCTATATAAACATTCGTTGTACAACTTTGTCAAGTCAAGTGGCTTTCTATTTTTATTTCAACCATATATAGTTAGTACAGTACACAGTGAAACTGAACAAGGTTCCGCCAGGACCATGCTGCTACATAAAACAACACAGGACTACAACATACAGTGCAGATGTGCAGACTGCAGGAGAGTGCAGTAAGACGAGACAGTAGCAGAAGCAAAGACGGTGTAGCACAGAGCAGTGCACAGTTCTGATATTTACGGGTACATAATGTAGCAGGTTGTGCAGATATGTGACAGTATATTAATAAGTATAAACATAACATTATATTGTAGCTTATTTGGAGACATGTTGAGCTCTGATAAGCTGGCAGACTGCCTCGTGTTCGATGTGAACATTAGTTGTCAATGATGTGGTACTTTGTGGTCTATATACTTAGCCAAAGATTGCTTCCTTGCGGTATTTTGCAAAGTGTGGGTAAAGTGCTCGTGAAGCATGCTGCACTTGGCTTATTTGAGGAATGGGACGCTCTTGAATTCTTGTGCAAAACTTGACATTTTGTCAGTGGGCCCAGAATTTCTAGCTATGTGCCTGAGTAGTACCAATAATAATAGTTGAAGTGGTGTCCAAAATTACCCTTAGTAACCAGTGTGTTCTTCTGCCTTCTTCTGAAGATATTTTGGTGTGGCCTGCAGGCAGGCTATTGCCTTGTTCTGCACAACTTATTATGGAAAACAGATCAATGGAAATATCCATCCATCCATTTTCTGAAACTGCTTATCCTATTCAGCATTGCGGGGGGTCCGGAGCCTATCCCGGAGGCTATGGCTTCAAGGCAGGGAACAACCCAGGATGGGGCGCCAGCCCATCACAGGGTACTCTCACACATCAGTCACACACACACATGCACTCCTATGGGCAATTTGGTGACTCCACTTAGCCTCAGCATGTTTTTTGATTGTGTGGGGGAGGGTAAACTGGGGTACCTGGAGGAAACCCCACAGGGAGAACATGGAAACTCCACACACATGGAACCCTGGTGGAGACTCGAACCTGGAGACCCAGGTCCCAGAGGTGTGAGGCACCAGTGCTAACCACTGCACCACCATGCCGCCCCCTTCTGTAATTATAAGGGGAAATTGAATAAGGAGATTCTCCAATTAAAGTTGTATAATAGTTTGGTCAATAGCAGTATTGCATCAGACCTCTAGGGTCAGGGGATCGAATCCTGTCTTTGTTCCTGTCGGGTATTCTAGTGACCTCCTATAGTCCCAAAATATGCAGTAAGGGTGACTGACATCTCTGAATTGCCCGAAGAGAGTGTGTGTGTGTGTGTGTGTGTGTGTGTGTGTGTGTGTGTGTGTGTGAGTGAGTTAAATAAAAATAAAAATAATATTAATATGAGAGAGCAAAATCTCACACTATGAACATAACCCACCTACATGGATGCTCTCCTCCTTGTCAGAATTTCACTCAGCACTTGGGTAGCTGTGTGTTTTGGGCATAGCCTGACAGCAGGGTTAAAGACTCCCAGCTGCTCGCTCTTAATTTAGAATTGCTGCAGGTCAGACAGCAGTTTTTTCCTGAATAGTGACACTTGAATTCACATGGAAATAAGTACACCAGACTGTATGTGATCCGGAACATTTTCTGCTTTCACACCAATACGTTTCTGTCTCCGACAGTTAGAAATTCCTTAGACTTTCCCAAATAGGTTGTGTCTAATGCCAGCCTACTGTGTTGCATGGTGCCATGGGTGAGTACTGCTAGTTAAATGAAATAAAGGTCATGACAGCACATGCATAAGCATAGGATGATCAAGTGAGCTCTGCTTTTAAATGACACTTTCATGTCCCGTTCATCCTGCCCCCCCCCCCCCCCATACAGGATGTCAGGATGGCCAGTGGGCCATCTCTTCCGGACAGCCTGGTGCTGGAGATCTTCCTGCATCTGCCCCATAATGCGGTGCTGAGCGCGGGGCTGACCTGCCACCAGTGGCTGGCCGTGTCCCGGGATGAGTTCCTCTGGAAGGAACTTTTCTACACCTACTACCGCATCCCACGCTCTGTGCCTCGGCACCCAGGTAGGAGGGATTTCTGTCATGTGATCGCAGGCTGGCTGGCTCACCCCTGCTGTGTTTAGATCCATTTCAAAGACATTCATGATTACTGTTCAGTTCCCAGCAGTTGTTCTGGGGTAGTGTATGGTTCAGTAGGTTCGTGTTCTGTGCCCATTATCAGAAGGTTGCTGGTTCAAATCCTCTAGTCAGCGTAGTGATTTCACTGTTTGGCCCCTGGGCAAGGCCCTTAACTCCAATTCCTTCGGGGACTGGCTGACCCTTCTTTCTCAGTAATATATTGTTTTAGATAGAAGTAGGGATGCACCGACACCGGCATCCGTGACATTTTGTCAGACTCCACGGTCTGTTCTGCTAAAGTGTCAAGAGAAAGAAGGGGCAGTACGTCATTTAACACAAGCAATTAGATCAAACATCTAAAGACGCACCATAGCGCAGAGTACATTGAGTCTGCTAATGCTGGCAGAGAACGACCGCAACAACAAGCTTGAGCGCAAATATTGGAGTAGCGAGAGAAAATGAAACCAATGTGTTATTTATATCTAACATTAAATAACTAAACATATTTAATGTTAGATATAAATAATGCTTCAGTTTCAATCACCAATATAAGTACACCTGGGTGTAAGCTTTGTTCACTAATATAGAGAACCAAACAGCGCTTATTAATTAAACACTGGTATCGGATCGTTACTCGGTATCGGCCGATACCCAAAGCCCGGGTATCGGTATCGGTATCAGGACAGAAAACGTGGGATCGGTGCATCCCTAGATTGAAGCATCTGCTATAATGAATAAAATGTAGACTTCGTTTGGTTTGATGTGTGCAGATCCTGACCCAGCTATCCATGCCAAATATAGTTGGTCTGGGTAGTAGCTTGAAAACGGCTCCCCCACAGTTTTCGACCTTGTTTTCCTTCTGTTATTATTGCTAGCTGATGGACTTGGGTTTTTATGACTTTACCTTGCTGGGTTTCATTCTGTATGTGGATCTAATAGTCTGTAGGAATACAGGAATATTTGTTCTGCTCTGCTGGATCGGTATGGTGCCCCTCAGGGTCCCGTCTTCGAAAAGCTTATTTTCCTACATCCAGCCTCCCTTACTATATTTGCCACCACCGAACAAGCCTTGACTATCCATGTCTTCTTGCAGCGGCTGTTTCTTGGTACAGGGAGTTCAAGCGCCTCTTTGACTGCATTCCCTGTGTGGAGGTGCAGACCCTGAAGGAACATCATGACCAGGTTCTGCATCTGGCCTTCTCCCACCGTGGCCATCGCTTCTCCTCCTGCTCTAAGGACTGCACTGTCAAGGCATGTCACACGGCATCTGGGAACTCTGATTAGTCGTGCAAAAGCACACGGTGTCCCTTAAACCGCTCCACCTCCGGTTTCCACCTCTTTTTAACAATTTCCAGCTGTCTGTGAAACCTGGCTGGCCGCAATGTTACCAGCGTGAAAGAGGCAGTAGCGGTGAGCTAGCTGCTCATGTGCGCCACACAGTGGGTCACATGCAATGTTAGGCTGTGCTCATACATTAAAGGAACTGTGTGTTCATTTGACTTTCAGACAGAAAGTAGACTGTCTGTCGGCTGAAATTTACAAATGAGTTAATTCACATTTTAAAATTTGAAGATGGTTTTCTGTAAGCTGTGATAAGTCGGCATTCTCTTTTTGGTTATTCTTCATACTCTATTTCCTGTCCCCTGTCCTTCTACACAACTTGCTCCACCCCCTTCCTGCCTCCCCTCTTCTGCCTGCCTTGCTTCTGCTCAGATTTGGGATGCCGAGCAGCCAGATGGCTCCATCCGCCTGGTGCACAGCTCCAGCATGCGCGAGTACAACTGGGGCTACACCCAGTACTCCCAGTTCAATGCGGACGACAGTCTTCTACTGGTGTCGGGGGTCTACTTAGGCCCACATCACACCTCCTCCGGGGAGATCGCCGTCATCAGCCTTGGTATGGGCCTTTTTATGTCACTTACCTTACACTCACTTTTTAGATCGCCTTCCTTCTGTATCGTGCTTCTGATTAAACAACTGATTGAACATAGAAGGGGATTTACATTGTACAGACAAGAGTTTCTAAATGCACAGTTGCTATAAACTGGCATCCAAATAATAACGGTTATTTCGCTTTAGTGAACAGCTGAAATAATGCCGCCACCACACCCCCTTTCCCCGCCCTGGCCCCCAATATGACATCACTCAGATAACTACACACTCCTCTCCCGTGTCCGGAACAAGCCGTATGACGTGTTCGGCTGCTGGTTGAATGAGACCCACCTCATCTCTGGGAACCTGCACTGGATAGGGAACATGACATCCTGCTCCGTGCTGTGGCTCAACAAGGCCTTCCAGGTCTGTATACTTCTGTGCTTAAACCTGACAGAGTCCATATTACCTCCCTCCGACGGGAACATCAGGGTGTCCCTTAAGTGTCCTGACCTTCCCCCAACCTCCCCAGGATGTGGAGTCTGAGAACGTAAACGTGGTGAAGCGCCTCTTCAAGATCCAGAACATCAACGCCAGTAGCATTCGCACAGTCATGGTGGCGCACTGCCGGCGTCATGACTCGCCAGACCTTCTGCTGGACTACGAGGCCCAGTTGCGAGCACGGGAGAATGGTGACCGCCAGGGCCACCAGCCTCTGCTTTTTGACCTGGGCAGCGAAAGCGAGGAGGACAATGACGAAGATAGCCCGCCGGGCCGGCACAAGCGGTCCCCACTCCAGGAGCCCAGCCACACTGTGCTCCAGGTGGGGAGTGGGGCACATCCTGTGCTCCAGATGGTCTCTTATAAACCGCCATAATACCCTGGCATGGGCAGTGCCAAGGAGCCGCACACCCTGCTCTTCCATCCAGTGCAGGAAACTAATTGTACAGATCTTAAAATAAAACGCTGTAGAAATTCTCCTTCATAAATGATTCGTGTCAATAATCCACTTCTGGTTCCGTTTTATTTTTGTATTATAGTTTCTATTTCTGTTCTTTCATTGTTCTCTTAACTCTGCAGCCTAATTTAGATCCCCTCCACACATTAAAGGGAGAGGTATCGTGCACGTCCTTCTCGTGAGTGTATATTCTGACTCGCCTGTCAGGGCCTGCGCAGCACCGAGCGGAGGGAGCGACAGCTGGAGGCAGAAGTGGCCCGGCTCCTGGGGAAGACTCACACCCGAGCGCTGGATCCCAGCCTTCTGTCCCCCTCTACCCCAGAGGAAGACGATGACAAGACCTACCTGCTCTTTACCACTGGCAGTCTTACCTACTCTCCTCACCAAATAGGTATGGTGTGGGTCACAACTGTATTGCGGAATGAACAAAGAGTCTTTACAGCCATGCCTCTACATGCTGTACTCCAACCCAGCTATACTGGTCTACTCATCCCCCATTGTGGCCTGCTCAGCTTCCATAATGTCTTATGAATACTCAACCCCATCATAGCCCACTCAACCCCTATTGTGGCCTGCTCAGCTTCCGTAATGTCCTACAAATACTGAACCCCATTGTGGCCTACTCAACCCCCATTGTGGCCTGCTCAGCTTCCATAATGTCTTACGGATACTCAACCCCATCATAGCCCACTCAACCCCCATTATAGCCTGCTCAGCTTCCGTAATGTCTTACTGATACTCAACCCCACCGTGGCCTACTCAACCCCCATTGTGGCCTGCTCAGCTTCCATAATGTCTTACAAATACTCAACCCCATCATGGCCCGCTCAGCTTCCGTAATGCCTTATTCATACTCAACCCCTGTCATGTCCCATCATGGGCTTCTCACCCTCGCTCGTGGCCAACTCAACCTCTATGATGACCTGTCATTAGGTGATCCGTATACCCTGCCCGATTTTGTACCTCACATGTCTGCGAATGCGTAGCATTTTCAAGCATGTGTGTACCATGTGGTGGTTTACTCATAGTCTACTGTAACCCAGTTAGCCTGTTGATACATGCCAGCTACATAAAAAGGCATCTTATAGATACCATTAAAGTGCAGTTGACTGCAAGTCCATGATGACGACAAACGGTGGAGCCCTGTCCAGTTCCTCAAAGAGCAGGAAATAGAACCTTGGTTTGACAGGCATCAAGCGCATCATGCCAGATCAGATGACCACGTGCGGGCCTGTCCTGGGCGAGGAGCGCAGCTCTGAGGAGTTCTTCGACTCCCTGGACCACGTGATCGACATCCACGGCCACATCATCGGCATGGGCCTCTCGCCGGATCACAGGTCGGCCTCGTATTTGCTTAGATATGAACAGCTGACCAGATGCTGCTAGTTTCTTTTCGCTGACACCTTATTTTTATGTTCCTGGGGAACTTAAACTAAATAGAGTTAAGTATAGTTTACCTATATAATATAAGGCACGTGAAGGATATATTCATCCAGTGCTGTGCAAAATTTAAATTTTTGTGTGAACTCTCTCCAAAACTCTCATTTTAAACATTTTGTTAAAACCTTTGTTAAAGAAACCAGTTCCATAGATGTAATTCTATATTGATGCCTGCAAATAGCCAGCAAACTGACCCTTACATTATACTGCGTTGGTCCGCCAGTAAGTCTGCCATCCCTTTGGCCAGGTACCTGTATGTAAATAGCCGAGCGTGGCCAGCGGGCTGCGTCATCTCTGACCCCATGATGCCACCACCCATCGCTGAGGAAATCGACCTACATGTAATTGACCTGAAGAGTCTAAGGGAGGAGAGGCGGAGCCTGAGGGCCCATCGCGCCTTTACGCCCAACGACGAGTGCTTCTTCATATTCCTCGATGTCAGCCGGGACTTTGTGGCCAGGTAGCTTACACCTGCCGTCTTCATACAGTGATCCTTTCTATTCATTGTACAGGGTGACAAATTAAATCAACCTGTATGGGTAAAAGGATAAATAGACACGTGTGCCATCCAGCTGAACTGTGCATCCTGTACTGTAACGTCAGTGATGTATATTAGAAACTGAAGATTTTCTGTGATATGGAAGCCCATGTGTGTGTTTTTTTTTTTTTTTGCAATCATTGTCTGCCCTTAGTGGTGCAGAGGACAAACATGGCTATATCTGGGATCGCCATTACAACATCTGCTTGGCAAGGCTGAGGCATGAAGACGTCGTGAACTCGGTGGCTTTCTGCCCGACTGACCAGGAGCTGCTGCTGTCTGCCAGCGATGACTCTACCATCAAGGTGTGGCGCTCGCCTCGTGTGGTGCGGCTGGCCCAGGGCCCAGCGCGGCCATCCAGGCCCCGGAGACTGCTCTCCTCCTGGCTGGAGCGCAGGAGCGCAGACTTGGCACACTTGAATAGCAAGTCTTGACCAGTTCCATCCTCAGGTTGTTTTATTTATTCATTTTTTTGTTTTTTAAACGGGGGCAGAGCCAGTCACAGAGCCATCAGATCATCCCGTAATTTCCCCCCCATTCATGCTTCTCCATTAAAACAAATCTTTGAATTCTATAAACTTGGTATTCACTTGACTGGCTGGATGCACCTTTTGAGGTGCTTCCCGCTGGGATTGGTGGTATTTTACTGTGTAGGAACTCGCTCTTACAAAGCACTGGGCACTCATGAGGACCTCCCTGACTGCCAGCTATGGGGGAAAGATATCAGCACATTGGATGGAAAAGATGAGCTGGTGCAAATGCGTGTTGCCATTTTTTTTGGTTCACTTCTGTGGAATAAGATGTTTAAAAACATAAAAATAAAAAAGAGAGAGGGGTAGGAGCAAAGGGAGTGTGGAGAGAAGGGATCAGACAAGATCAGGGGCCTGAGGTGGAGAGATGTAGGCGGTGTGTGCGGAAGGGCCAAAGGTCATTCCACACCTGTCACAGTTTTACCTGCATGTACTGAATATTTAAGTTTTAACTTTTAACGTGTGTGTCTGAACACGTAAGATTTTCTTTCTAAATATTAACTATCAGAAAAGGAAGAAAATGTGAACTGAATGATGAGATTTAGAATCGGACCCAACCGTGTAGCTGCAAGGACTTCCTTACGGTTTGATTATGGGATGTAATGTTTAACGCAGACGCCACCTGGAGACGCGTTTCATCTGATTAACCTCACAGACTTGCTACACACTGGTACCGCTTTTAAGCACAGTCTCCCCCTTGGCTGCCCTTGGCATTTACGTGATGTAATGTTTGACATTATTTATTTTTTTTGCAGCTTTTGCTCCAAGGCAGGAGTGGTCTGGAATTGGATGATATTAAGGAAGAATTCATAACATAGTGCTAAAATGTATATACAGGTCACAGTATGCAAAAACGTTCACTTTTTAAGCAGTTCAAACTCTTTAATGTACAGCCCATCTTATGTTTCTGCCCGCTCTCCTTTAAACATTAGCATTAACAATATTAAAAGGAAAGGTATAGCATTTTCTTTTATGGGTCTCTGCCAGCAGGGGGCACTACTGCATGGTTTTATTTATCTGTCAACACTACAGTGCTCCTCTGACAGGTCGGAAATGCTGATTAGACTCAACACCCTTGGGAAGGGTCGCGAAGAGAATTGTTTAGGAATGGCTGTAGGCTACTGCAAGTTCATGAAACGGTTTTAGGCTGAAGACATGGCACTGCTGATGTGTTACAGATGTAGGTGGTTCGTTGCAGTGACTGTCATACAGATATTTGTATGTGGTAGATTTATATCCGCCAGGTAAAGAAAATGTGTGTAACAGTAACAGTTTGTGGATGATGGCTGTGTTCACTGAAATGCTGAATTCTTTCACGCCAAAAGGAGAAGACCCCTAACTGCCTTAGTGTTTTTTTATATCTATATATATATATATTATTAATTTTGCCTTTGCCTAATTTTACCTTCTATGAGCAAATTTATCATAGCTGGTCCATATTAGGTGATATTGCTTTAAAGCAAACTGTTTCCTATAACAGGTTGTGCATACAGAACATTGTCCAAGTCTTCCCTGGTACATATGACCCCCCCCCCCCCCCACAGGCTGTAAATGCACACCTCCTGTTAGTGGCTCTAAGGAGCCCTCTTTTCTTCAGCTGGGTTGAATGCCAAACCTGATGCTTATCCGCAGCAAATGTCCCTTGACGGGCCGCATCCAACTGTCTGCTTCCAGTGTGGGTCAAGCTTCCCTTATGAGTTCATTTTTGAATGACACTATTTACATCAAAGATGTGGTGACTGACTTGACGTGAGATAAGGGTGTTCCCAATTTTTCCTTTTGCACGACTGTTTGGGTATGCCTGCACGCAGTTTGAGAGTGTACAGATATATATAATATTATAGAGTCTCTCCTGTATGAGGCTGAATGAAACCTTGATTTCACCTTTCTGCTTTTTGTGCGCCTGTAACTGCAGCAATCTGGCTTTGTTTGTTTTAAATAAAACCTTAAAAGAAAAAGGTGCACTTATTTTTACCTTTCTCACAAATGACTCATTTAGCAAAGAAATTCAGACATATACATGTGGAATTTAATGTTGGATGTCGTGTTATACATTTATTGAGCAGTTATTAAAAATATATACAGTACTGTGCAAAAGTCTTATGCAGTCAAAGGAAATGTTTAACGCTATTTTTCTGGGTTGTAAATCTATCCTTGCTCAGAATAAAAATCAGAACTTAACGTCATGTATGCATATTAAGAGAAACACAATAAAAACTAACAAATTTTTCTGTTCTCCAAAAAGTTACTGATATTTTGTTGGATGGCTAGATGAACACCACTTCAGTTCCCGAACCTCTCCTCATGGACACCTCAGCCATTCCATGTATTTGTTAAAATTTATCACAAGTTTACTTAATGACTTTTTAAACTATTTAAATGAATTAATTGAGGTACTGATTAGCCATATGAGGTGTGCTAATGGTGCAATCAAAAAGTACATTGTTGTACTGGACAGCTGCTGCAAATACTGGGTGACTGTAGAAGAGGTTTTGAAATGGTTAAGCTAGTACATTTTGACACATAAAAGCAGTTTTGCACCAAAATGAAGATCATTTAAATATTATTTTCTAAGACTGCCTAAGACTTCTGCACATTATGAAACAATCATTGGCACACAGTCCATGGACCAGTTAGCAGTCAATTGGAGTAACAGTTCTCTCGCTGTGCCAGCCACAGGATTTGAACCAACGACCATCTGCTCACAAGAACAGCATCCCAACCCAAAGAGCCAAACACCCCAACTAATAAGGAGAAATTTTACTTGATGCTATACTCTGATTAAAAAGTGTTCCTTTAATTTTTTTGAGCAGTGTATTTTGCAACAATAATAACAGAAAAATAATAAGTTAGATATTGATATTCAGATCATGCCCCCACATACCGATATTAGTTCTTAAACATCAACAGAAACGTCTAGGTGCTAATGTGGGGCCAGCGGTGCCCAGAATATCTTTACTCTCTGTCTCCCCCTTCAGGCAGACCTGCCACAAGCAGCTCCTAACAAAGGGCAAATATTTTATTTTGGGCTATGGCTGATAATAATAATAATATCCAACTAATAGTACTATATGTATTATTAAGTATAAGTATTTTAAGTGATGAACACATTTACCCCTTAACTCTGCTCAGGCTAAGAGCCTAGAAAGTGGATGGATTCCCCATGTAATATTCTAAATACTTAATAATATACTTAATGTACATTTTATGTACACATAGCTGAATTTGCTATAATATTTATTATTTTTATCATTAGTATGTGGCGCTAATGAGGCTTCAAAACATCAATCTATCAGTTAGTCTATCAGTTAGTTACTATGGCCTTCCGAGCCTCATTGCTGCCAATAATAATTATAATTAATATAATTTTTAATGAAATAGTTTGCTTGCTTTTTAAGATGGCCATCTTCCACAGAGGCCACACACTGCTCATCTAACCAGACTCAGATCTACTTCTACTGCTTACACCTTCTGCAGAGGTGTTACTTTATGATATGGTGACGTGGGTTTTTATTCGTGTAGTTAGCTTTTAGCGTCTTTTGATTGGATTATTTTCATTCGATCACTAAGCTGCTTTATCTGGTTCTAGATCTGGTTACAGCTGAGGTGGAATAACTATCCAGCTTGTGAACCTTGCTCACCAGTTACATATGCCTGGTAGCTTACTGCTTGGATCACACAAAAATAAATCAACCATCTAATCATTCTGATCGAAAGACTGCTGCTCCAAGTCCTGCTAGAGGCCTGTGAGGTCCACGATGGCCTTGATGAAGATGGTGTCATCTCTTAAGTAGGAGCTCTTGCCAGCGAGCTTGGCCAGCGGACAGAAGAGTGGGCAGCCACTGGCGATGTTCATCTCATTGACGGGCCTCTGGAAGGAGCTGGAGTTGACGTCGGGCCGGAAGGCGTCTATGATGTGCTCGCGGTTGTTCTGATCCAGCAGCATGAGTGTCACCTGGGTCGAGAGATGGTAGTGGGGTGTCAGGGAGGGACGAGCGCCGTCAGAAAAGAAACTGGAAAAGAGAATTTAACCAAAATGCCACCAACAGTCAATCTGGGTCAACATCTGACAGATATCTACTCTCTTTGTATAATGTCAGTTATAGACACACCAAGGGTCACGCAACTGTCCCTTTGCAAAATGAAACCCAGGGTACTTAGGTAAGAAAGGTACTGTACGCAGATTAGAGAAGAGTGGTTTCTGTGGTGAGAGTTACTCCCTTTGGTGTGTACTTTGGGCCTTAAGACTTTGCAGACTGTTTACATGCACATGCAGCTATATAATACACTGCAGGAGAGGGAAAAACTGGAAAAGGAGGACTGAGGGAGCCATTATACCTTCTGGCTGAAGGGCCACTTGAGCAGGGCGTCGTATTTCCCCTTCATTACCACAAAGAACAACGAGAGGTGCGTCCCGCGACCCGTGCCATCGCCGTTCAGGTACAGCCGCAGGCACATCCTGTAGCCGTACTTGCTGGAGAAGAAAGCTGCGGGGGCGATGGGCAGCTGCCTTCAGACAAAGTCCCTGCACTGCATCATGCCCTACATTAGTAAACCCTGCATGCTTTTCTAGTGTGTTCCAAACCAAACCGATTCATGCTGGTTCTGATTGTTCCCTACCAGAATGCACCTAGTGAAGTTCAGATAAGAAACAGACGGGATACAAGTCAAGGCCTGCCATTGTCGGGACTGATAATGTGATGTGAGTCATGCTATTTAAATGATGCACAGGGCCACACAAAGATATGGCTGGGCTCTTGAA
Source organism: Mormyrus iriodes (assembly GCA_011763525.2). Lineage (NCBI taxonomy): Eukaryota > Metazoa > Chordata > Actinopteri > Osteoglossiformes > Mormyridae > Mormyrus > Mormyrus iriodes. The sequence continues at coordinate 3,444,859 of JAAGVU020000113.1, forward strand.
AAATTCTACCGAATGCCCCCTACCCCCCCAAACCAAGGCTATCCTTATTCACGCTCACACATTCATGCCCCCCCCTTATTGTCTGAGTCCTTAAAAGTCTTACCGTTTCTTCTCCCTTATGGCCGGCCCTAATGATGCATACTCTAGACTGAGGTCTCTCAAACCAGGTAGGTGGAAGCCAGGTGTGAGAGAGTCTGACCTGGGGAGAACATGGCAGGAGATCTTCCTGCCAAAGCTTCTTGACGACGCCGGGCGAAGTCTGTAATCTTCCAGACAAAGATGCCATCAAAGGTGCAGAACTCGAGCTCGCGCACCCTCTGCTCCGTCTCAGACAGCTGGGTGTCCCGCAGACCGAGCGTGCGCTCCATCTGCCGTATCTGACCACAGGAGGGCACATTAACCTCTGGAACCAAAAGAGCATCCGCGTTCCGATGCTGTATGACTGCTAATCCCCAGTACCTTATTCGTGAGGTTCTCAATCTTCTCCTGGTCCAGCCGGTGTTGCCGGGAGAACGCCTCCAAGGTGAGCGAGCTCCTCTCCACCTCCCGGTTCAGCACGCACACGATGTTCTCCAGTGCTGTCGTCTTCTGCTCCAGGCTGGTGGTCTGGCCCACTCCACCTACCGGTGTCTCCTTTTCCTCAGGGGCGCGATACAGCCCCAGCCCTGAGTCCTCCTGCCATTCCCCGGGATCCTCTGCCAGCTGCTGGATCTGGCACAGTCGGTCCAGCAGGAGGCGCAAGTGCTCCAAGATGCTGGAATGCTCATGCTCAGTCTGCTTCTCATTCTCTACCTGCAACACACCAGTGCAGGATAAAGTCCTCTGTTCAATGCTCCTCAACTTGACTTTGAAAGCAAATGTTCGTCATCCCATTTCCAGGCTGAGGCTAGGCCTTAGCACAACAATCCAAATTTTCTGAAGCTTCCACTTTCCAAGAAAATATCTACTCAGAGGAGAATGGTTACTATCTGCTCAGCTGCTACAAAGCAGCACTGCCTATATGGGAACGCACTGCACCACTACTGGACATCTTATCTCCTTTTGGTAACAGTAAAATGTCAAGCTAGGTGCTGTTGGAACAACAACAATGTATTCCCCGGACGGCCTTGTCACCCCCTGCCCCCCCAATCTAATTCCTACTCCTCCCACACCTCCCAGTCTCTATAGTCTATAGCCCATTAAAATACTTTGCCCAGCAGTTGCCCTTCCCTTAGCTGTCACAAAGCACCATTGCTTCAATTTTGGTGCAATTTGTCTCAGAACAAAACAGGTCCCAATTCATCACCTAAATATTCCTGGAAATCTTGAAAAAGATCTATCAAACACTTTTAGAGTTACTGTGTTCAAAAGATCAAGCGTCTTCTGCAGCTGCCCCTTCCTTCCTTTGCTGCCCCCTAGCATTGCTGCTTTGTTTCTGGTGTGATTTGTCTCAGAATGAAATCAGGTGTAAATCTTCATGCATATGTGATCTTCTTATGTGGTAATAAGATCCATCAAATACTTTTGCTGTGCTGCCCTTCTCCTTGATATCACTGTGACACTGCTTCAATTTTGGTGTGATCTGTTTCAAAATTTGACCAGTTCCAGATCTTTAAAGTTTGAAATATATCTGTCAAATACTTGATCACGTTAAAGAGATCAATCATGTGAGGCTGCCCTTTTCTATGTGACACCAATAATATAATAACCACCAATAATTTAATAACATGCCAAGAACAATAATAAGTGTAGTAATAAATTTCTCAGCTCTTAATGGAATACGTTGATGATGTAATAACTGGCCAATAATGAAATTACTCATTACATTATTTGCAAAAAGTCTGCAATGTATCACATTATTGTATCACTACCTCTGTTCCCCTTAATGTCTTTATAATTATACTGCACAGGTAGTACTATTTTATTCCTTTCTTCTAGTATTTTATTTCTACTTATCTATTTTTCTTAATTTATGTTTTTTGTTCTATGTTATCTATGAATTTTCGTGCGTTTTTTCTGAAAATTCGATCAATTCCCGATCTTCACCCATAAAATTTGTCTGCAAAGACCTGTCTACAGCATCATCTGAAAAATAACCATCAAATACTGTTTGAGTTATCATGCTGGTGAGATGAGTGTCCGCAGCAGCGGCAGCAAACCAGTTCCAAACTGGTCTTTGGCTAACTGTAGTTCATGGAAAGACATACTTGACATTTTCATGCTAAGATATACTCGGGGTACTCACACTTCCCCTTTGTCTACATTCTGGTAAGTGACATCATGGAAATCCCCAGTATTTCACAAGCCTCTGTGGTTTCACTTTGAATATGCTCTCAAGGCAGATTAAATAGGGAGTGAGAGGAAGAATTGCAGCAATGCATATCTGATTAAAAACCACTGACTTTTCACAACGCCCAAGGCTTTCAATGCAATAACCTGCAATTAACTCTCTTTCTCAAACTGGTTCTCAGAGGCCCCCCAGACAGTCCATGTTTATCCTCCTAGCTGAGAGGGAGCAAAAACATGGACTGTCCGGGTATCTCCAAGGACCGGTCTGAGAAGCACTGAATTAACTACTTCTTGCACCAGTAAATCTAAACTCACCACCCTTGCATGAGAAAGATTTTACCCAACCCTTTCCTTATCCTCTTTAGTAATTACCCGGCTTAAAATAAAACCCGGATGGGACATGATGGCGGGATCAGGAAATTGTCTGAATAATGGGTTACGCCTATAGCTTATTGCCTAAAGCTGTAGTGAAGAACTGAAATAGCTTGGTTAGGTGGAACAATACTGAGCCTGACAAACAACTGACACACAATTGTGAAAATGGCACGCTTACCACAGTCCTGCAGCCCAGCACGCTGAATGGACAGGAAACTTTGGACTTTCCACAGGACCGACTGTGCTCAGGAAACTGGGCGTGAAGGAAAATGTCTGAAGGTCAGGGTGACTTCCTGATGATAGCCCACGTGGTGTACAGCTGGGAAAGGCAGCTGTTGTAACACAATACTGTTTTTTCCCCTTTTACTTTGTATATTTAACCCTTGGTTATTTTTACTTCTTCCGTTCTAAATTCTAGATTCTACAGAATTTATCCTCATTTTGAAAATGGACTGGGGTCACTTCGACCCCAAAAATAACACAGGGGCTATTTTTGTAGCTACTTATTTCTCTCTTTATTTTATCTCATGGGAAAAGTACTGCTAGTAATGTTACTATGAGTTTTTTTACATTATCTATGATCTTGGAAGGGTTTCAGTACATCGCTTTAGCAAGTTATTGGAGACTCATTGTTTGCAAAAGTACATAATGGGTGGGGTGAGGGTTTGGGACAAGAATTATGAATACACGCTACATAATGGTGAAGAGTTATTTTAAAAATTGTATTACTCTTACGGGACTGTTTTTTTACCTGTTCAATATACATTTTTTTCAGAAAAAAACCCAAAAAACAATAGTAGGAAGGTTTACAGAGAAAAGTAATGCAAAAGCTCGTTGAACGATATTATAGGACCTTATAGGAGAAGAAACAAACAGGTTCTTTATCAATGATTTGGAATAAGGGTTAGCAAAACTATTCAACCCTCAATGCAGGCTGGTGTCTGACAATAATAAGTTCTCGGAAAAACAGCTAGGAATCACTGTCTCGAAACATGAGCAATTTTTCCGGGTCATACACTTCTCATAAACCCGGCAGGTTTACTACAATGTTCCAATAAGGTAACAAGGAAGAGAACCTTTTCTCGTGGGATCTTCTTCTTTCCGCAATCTTTGCATTGGATGGGGAATTTCTGACATACTTCGTCGTGAGCCTGCAGGACATCCGGGTTTGAAATGTGATATGGTTAGTGGGAAAACACACAGAGGAGAGACCAGCATAACATACTTGGTAAGTATGAGAGGAATTACTCAGACACATCTTAGTTATCAGACTCAGCGGCTGTTTTGAGCGGTGAGCTCCTACCTTGATGTCCCGAAAGCTGAAGGAGGCCTTGCAGTACTTGCAGTTGAGGGTCCTCTCCTCACATTCCCTCTCGCTGTGCCGCTCCAGCTCGCCACGCAGGACTGGCAGGTGACAGGCCTTGCACGGGATACGCTCATATTTGCACCTACCTTCATGCTGCGCCTATGGGCCAAAAATGAAAAGCGCCAATCAACATTAAGTTTTCGCCGTGCCATGGCTCATCCTCCAACGCCCCACTTGATAAAATGAGCGGACGTCCCCACCGGTGGCACCATCCAGCCCAACTACAGACTCCGTGAGTGGAGCGCGGACTCCCAAGGCCAAACCGGTGAGCCTGTGCCACATCTTCTACGGAACTACGGATCGACCGCTTCATTAAGACCGTGGCTCGTATCTGGAGCACACGACCCCGCCCAGCACTGCCCCGCTCCTCGAAAACACTATTGCAGTGCATGAGCCCTATGGAAATACTGGACCCAATAAAACTCCCCCTTCTGTCCCTAGCAAACCACTATGACGTCAGCAGTGGATGCTGCAAAGCTACCAATCCCCACACTCACCAGAGCTGCAGGGCACAACCTACTCTGGATGACTGGACCTTGTTTTTTCACTGCTAACCAAGAAAAAAAAAAACAGCTTCTCCTTAAAACTTTCATACACATAATTCAACCATACATCAGCAAAACTCACAGCCAGCGATCTCTTGGGTTCCCAGTACTTCAGTTGCCCGTTTTATATTCAATTCAGCTATACCTTAAATTCTCCCAATTCCCTTTTCAGGAGTCTATCTTTTTTATTGGTAGCCCCGTCATTAATTCGTAGTACATGGTGTCTCCTATTGCGCAACCTAGCTAACTGATGCTGCATATTTTGGCATGCTGTGCAAATCTGATAATTTATCATATTTATTATCATGTACTCATCTACTGCAGGCAGATAACCATCTACAAGCACAGGACAGACACGTACATCTGGCACCACACGGCTTACTTGATCTCACCAAAAAGATTACTCAAGTCACGGTCATACCGCCCGTCCTATGAGTCAGGTCAATATTTAACCATAAATTCTACAGGAATGCCTTTCTGTGTAATCACTGGCTTTGCATTTGCACGCTAGTAAGTTTAATTTGGATTCCTAGGAAATCTTTGATTGGAACATTATATCCTGTTCCAGCCAACTCTGAGCATGAGCCAAGCATACAAACCATTCTGACGTGTAATCAAGCTCATTTCTATGAAAGTATGCGTACTGGCCATTTCCTCTGGCTTTCAAATAGTGCTGTTAATAAAAGGTTAAAAAGAGATGCAAATGATATATTGTTTTAATGGGCTCAAGAAAGGGGAATTATTGTTTCCTCATTCATATCCAGCTCAATTTATAGCTATTAAGCAGTCTATAGAAAACGCTTTCTGAACTGTCACCTTTGTGTAAAAGCAGGAATTTCAGGAGCCTTTTATACTGGCCATAAACAAAATGAGATGAATGGCAGTAATATCTTCCAGTTGGTTCCATCACAAAAAGTCAGAACGGCATGAAAGGCGCAGCTGCTGGAGGAAAGTACCTACAATTCAGAAATCAAAAGGGACTTTCCAGGCAAAACTAATGGTCAGAGTCAGTGCTTAGTAATAGCAACTATCACGATTACTGTGTCCACATGATAGATTAATCTTCTCCCTTGACTCGATTACTCATCCGTTTACCATGACCACACTACTGTCACAGACACCCTGGAGCCTAAGCATAGGGGGTCTCTAACTGGTGTTACCCTGGCTTGTATCCCAGTGTGTTTCAGGAAATGCCCACACAATGATGTCCTTGGGCCAATTTAGTAGCATGTGGTTGGGGTCTCAGAATACCCGAGAGGACAGAAATAACCCGCACAAAAAACCAAGAAAATCCCACATGCCTATAGAGAGCCGGAGGCGGGAATCGAGCCCCCAACACTGACTTACCACAACCCTACCCCAATTTGTGTGATTTTAATAATTACCCCCACACATTCCTAAACTCCTTTCGTCCAGAAAAACTCCTCATTAAGTTCGACGGTAAACAGCAGTTAACGGCGTCATCGGTATATGCTGAAGAACAAAATCCTCCGACGCACTAATAAATACAAGGTATACTATTGTACTATTATTATAATATAGGAGTGCTTTATTTTACAATAAATAATTGCCATTTTGCCATTCCCTTCATGTGTCTGACGTGTGGAGAAGGGAAGAAAAAAAAAAGTTAAAAATTAGGCAGAGCTGAGGTAGACAGGTCGCATCTTGTTCGAGAGTTCAAGAGAAGCCTTTTTCTCTCAACAGCCTTCAGACTTCCGTGGGGAAAAGAAAAAAAAAACAGGTGGCAGGTAAATTAACCAGCAACGGTTTAGTCAAAAATAAAAAAAAAATAAATGTGGGAACCTCATAATCTTTGACGATTCCTTTCCAAGTACAGCCTTCGCTGGCACAGCTGGCAGGGAGACCTTCAATCTCTCTTCGTGCCGCGTTGTCTGGAAACGCCTGGCCAGGGAACAGGAGAGAGAGACAGAGAGAGAAATGACGCCGAGGTGAGTCACTGATCAAAACAAACAGGTGAACCTTCACCACCACTCCCATCCCAGAAAACAAATGCAGGCAATGACTGGCATTATTGGTTTGTAGCTGAATGTAATAAGCAAATAAAGCAGTCTTGTTTGTTTACTGAGCTGGAAATATGGAAATAGTTACAAGAACAATAAACAGAGGGAGCTGCTCAACCCCCCCCAAAGTATCATTCCATGTTCTGCTTTGTAAAACAAAATGAACAGAATGGAAAGTAAAAATATGGAACTGGAATTAAGCCATTCCTTTCTTCCTTGTAGAAACACACCCAAGGCAGAGGGCCCAGCTCGACAAGAGCACAAAACATACATTGCTACTCTTCAGGATGGACATCTCCGGTTCGAAAATCCCCTCTGTCCGACATGCTTCACAGGGCTTGGGTCCTGAGCTGGAAGACGAGAGATACAGATCCCGCTTTTACTATGGCAACCAAACAGAAAATGGATTTCCAAGAAAAGGAGGCCCACCCAGTCTGCTTCTTGCGTCAGATAAGACTGCATGTGAATAAGAGAGATTTATAAGGGTTAAAGTTCTCATTGCATGTTTGTGAGAATGGGGCAGAGCAGTCATGGGATAGTCAGACCAGTGTGAACCTGTGGAATGCTTTGGTCCCGAGGGCTTCATAAACTGACTTGTTGTTTTGCCCTTAGTTTTGTTGCCTCAGCTTGGCTCTCTTCCCCTTTTCACTGAATTTGTGCTGCTCCCTCAAATCCCACCAATCACATTTTGTCCAGAATGGACACATTTACCCAAATACTATTACGTGTTCCAGATCCCAGTTTCACAATTAACCAGCATGACGTTCATTACGAAAGTCAGCCGGTGCCAGTGTCAAAAAAAAAACCCACAGAATAAATACCTCATCCTGAAAAACACATATATATAGAGAGAGCATTTATTTGGAAATAAACTCTGCGGAATGTTTGTCCTATTTCGAAGTCAGACGGAAACGTAGCTTTGTGGGTGACGCTCTCACCATAGGTTTTGAGCACTGAGCACACAGTGAAACTGCATGCTACCATTTTAAATGAAAAAGACCGCAGCAGGGAAATCCCGTCCATCGCATGTCATGCATGCGTAGACACCATTTCGCAAAAACCCGGGGGGTGTCTGCAACCCTGCAAAGAATATTCATTCCGCCTGTCACTGCAAGCAAAACATCATTATCAAAGCCCACATATAAGAAAATGATAAAAAGGGGGGTGCTCTGCCAAACACTGATGCAAAGTAGCTAGACGTGTGTGCGTGGGAAGTGTAAAAGCCATCAGTTACACAAGTACGTATTTACAACACCCCTTTCAGTTATGCTAATACATGAACAAACCTTTACAGGCACCGATTACGACATTAACCACCCTATGACAAAATTTTGTCAGGGTAATTGGGAAATCCAGAAACTTAACACCAAGATGAAAGTCAAAATCACACTTAGCTTGCTCCATGAATGGTTCTAAAAAAGAAAAAAAGAAAAAAAAAAAAAACACTGCGACCAGTGAGGATACACTAGTGTAGATTCTGCTTATACCGAGAAAATTCAAAAGCACTCTGGGGTGTGAGTAATAAGGATAGATGGATAATTTAGCATGCTAAGCCAAAAGCCACCCTTCCCACACAGAGGAGGTCTCAGAGGAGTGGTTTGCCACATGTAGAACTTGAAGCTTCCTGGAACCTTTCTGCAAACTGATGCAAAATCTACAGGTACGATTCCTCCTATAGGGGATGCTGGCCAAGCAGAATTCAAATCATCACATTTTTCAACCGTACAAATATACAAATCAGAGATTCTGGGCTTTGACTAAAACCAAAACTGCTAAATCCTCCTCATAGTCCCTTCTACCCATAACAAGGCCTTTGGATTGAACCCTTGTATGAATCCTTGAAGGCATTCTATTGTCTGGCTCCCACGAAACAGCAAATCTTCAGCGACAGCCTTGGAGCGCTGTAGATTTAAGTGCAGGTGGATCTTTTGTTCACTCGGGGTCCTGGAGAGGAGAATAGCTCCGGACTATGCCATTACCAGTGATGGTATGTCCCCGCTGTCGAGAGCAACCACGTGCCCAGCCGTAGAGCAAGGGATGATGGGGGAAAAAAAAAATAGATAAAACAGTGGCAACAGCTCAATGCAGGAAGCCACCTTTGCTAGGTAAGGAGAGACTGAAGCACTGTGTGCACGTGCAATACTGTGAACAGAGATACTGGGAAGGGGTGGTGTTGGATTTACCAGATACCTGGTGAGATGCTTATGGCAGTAGGCACAGAATCTGTGGCCACATGGGGCCTGTACTGGCTTCCTGAGGATGGCACTGCAATGCTGACACTTGTATTTATTCTGCATGGGCACTGACAGGATCCGGTGGGGCATCCCTGCTGCTGAGGTGTCCACAGAGGGAGCCAAAGATGCCATAGTCATCCATCAGCATGTGGTGTCCTGTGGGAGGAAGAAAGCGGGAAGAGGTTTAAACACAAAACTAAACGTGAAACAATATCCCATGATTTCTGTGTGTGGGGGGGGGGGAACAACAACAATAATCACGTTGACTCCAAAGCCAATAGTTCCAGAGCCAAACTCTGACATAAAAACAAATGACTAACAATCATGCCGATCATACGCAGACTGTCAAACATCTGACAGCAGTTACTGCATGCCATGCATCATGCACACCTATTCACACGCAGTGCAGTAGAACCAAGGAAAAGACTGGGAGACATTTAAGTGTTTTTTTATTTTATTTTTTTCTTTTTACAATGGCATGTTGATTAGTGGTCAACTGTTCAGTTAGGGTGTTGGAGATTTTCCAAAATTTCAATTATTTGCCTTACTAGTTCTCAGCCAACTAACTAGTTGGCTGAAATGAGTGACCTTTTCTACGAATTTAGCAAACTATTTTGAAAACCTCTAAAACCTGATTAGCTTGTCAGTTGGGTTCACACCCACCACAGAGAACATCCTGTTAGACAACATACATGCATGTTTCAGTGTAATAACTCCATGAACTGAAAATTAGTCCTGATACAAGTCAGGACCCACTGACCACAAATGCTCATGCCTAACATGAGTGCTTTTTAGATAGCTTTAAAGAGTCACTGCATTTAAACAAATAGCTGCAAACCTATTCATAAACAGCAAAAATAAGGTACAGAAGATGATACTGACAGAGCCAAACCAGTAATGCAATGTTCAAAATATTCATCCTTATGCTCAGTAAAAGCCTATTTCATCTAAAGAGAATGTTATTTTTAGGTGTGGGTTCTGTGAAATGGTAGCATATCCATAAACATACCCATTACACCCCACTGAAAACTCTGCAGTATGTTGTAGCTGTCTACAGTGAGGTATACATTTTCATAGAATTTAACATTTGAAACATGACTTTTTTGTTTAATTTTTGTCCATTTTGTTAATTTCAAAATAAATGCTGATTGTTGATTTTAGTGCCCTGTACATTGAAAAGTTCAAATATGTAGCATTTTATATTTAATACATTTTAAAACTTAAACACATTTATTCGAAATGTCTTAGTGGCCTTAACTGACTTGGGTTGTAAGCCACACTGGTCTCTAAATACTGGGATCTGTACCAGCACTTGAAAAACCCACGTCAGTTGATCACTCATACCACACTAAGCATTACTGTAAAATGGACTTCAGGAAACTGGAGAGCACATAGGGAAATTTTTAGACACAAAACATAATCCAGCTTCCTGTTCTTACAGCTGATAAATGGTAAGTTGAACAAGGGGGAAAAAAACCTCTGCTGCTTCTCATTTCTGTTATACTGGCTTTTTTACAGAACTCTTACACAGATGTGGAAACAGAAAGTGGGAACACCTTTATTGATCATACTTGATGGCCAACGCTACCAGTAGTAAGGCCCAACATGGAGACAATGCAGCCTACAGCACATTTCTCTTTCAGTAAGGGTTTCATGTTCAAGGGAAACTACATACTCCCACACACAGACCAAAATGAGTATCTGATCCCCTTTCCCCATCCCCTGACAAATTCCATAACTGTGCACTGCACCTGGGTTTTCACTTTTAAAATTAAAATAGAAAGGGATCAAGGCACAAGAAGCACTGGGGGGGGCAAAAAGGGATTTTGTAAATATCTCAGATGTGCAAGTAAACAAGAAGTTCAATTTGTGATTTTAGTGATAAGGCTGTCTGCTTTTACTGGCATGCCACATTTTCTACTAACACCCGGTTTTTAGCTTTCCCAACCTCCACACCACTTGCATCACTGTGCATAAGATTCAATCAAGAGCGCCCCGGCGATACCTTCCATGTGGTGATACGATTGGTGTGTGGAGTTCAGCAGAAGAAAATAGTTTGTATATTAATCTGCTCACTACAAAGTCTGTGCATTATCTAGAGTAACCGTGTCATGATTTCTGGTAAGAGACATTGCTGTTGAATTTTTCCAAATGTATTTTTCTGGCGCTTTAATCACCACAGAAAGAATGGCATTCAATCCCATTATATTGGAGAGAAGCCTGACATTTCCACACCTGATATCTCCAAAACTGGACATCTCCCAGCAGAACAACTTAGATGGACAGATAGCTCTAAAGCCCTGTACAACATATCCTTTTCAGTTTTTGGTTGAACTACCCCTTTAATACATTTTTTACAAACTGTCCGTAAATTTACAAATGCTTGGCAACCCTGCTCTTAAGTATGAAACGACGAATTCTGAAAATTCAAAAACTGAGTTCTGTGTTAATGTTATTTTTTATGTTTGCATTTTCTTAACACATTGTGTTTTGCACTTAGCTATTCGATGGTTGCATATGACTTTAGCGTTAGAAGATTGTAGCTAGCCAGTTGATTAACGGAACATACCACTTCAGCAATTCCTAGACAGTAATACATTTATTTAATATTGAGTTTAGTGATGGGGCACTGTGGTTAGCACTGCTGCCCCACACATCTGGGACCAGAGTTCAAGTCTTGACCCTGGCTCAATGTGTTTGCATGTTCTCCCAATGTCAGTTGGGTTTCCTCTGGGTACTCTGGTCCACCTCGCCCCCCAGTTAAAAAACATTCTAAGATGAAGTGAAGTTACCTAATCATGTTGGTGCCCTGAACTGGGTTATTGCCCACCTTGCATCTGTAGTTTCTGGAATCGGGGGCCCCACACATGTGCATGGTTTGATAGGTGGTAAACACTATCACTGGGAGCAAACGGTAAGAGAAACTAGGTGGAGGACCATGAGAGGTAGGGTGGTCAACACAGAAGGCACAAGAGACTTATTCAGGAGGTTATGGTCATGGAAATTAAACATTCAGACAGATAAAACGAAGGGGAGGGGAAAATCCTCTGTTATCTGAGATGCTGTTTGCATTCAGCCTTCAGTCAAAATGCCAAACATTTCCTATGACCATTAATCTTATCAGTAAAACCTGTTCCCTGTTGATAGAAGAAACAGTCATTACCAAAGTACAATATCCAACACACGGTCAAAAGAGTTCAACTTGAAGAAAACTTATCCTTATATGAAAAATGAATTCACAAATGGCAAAAAAGTGTCATTTTGTATAAACTCTCTCAACTGAATTAACAATGAAAGGAAAAACATTCTATATTCTTTACAGACAACCATTAGTGACTTTCTATCCAATTTCATTTTCTGTGGGGACGTACGAAAAACTGTGGGACGCTGGATTATGTAGATATCTATGGTGTCAAATCTTATTGCATTTAATTTTATTTCATTGCCATAATTTTAAATGGCATGTGTGTTTTTAATAAATAAATGTACTGAACAGGGGTGATTCTATGATTTGGAATTTGGGGGGGGGGGGGGTCCATCCATCCATCCATCCATCCATTTTCTATAACCGCTTAATCCATATGGGTCGCGGGGGGTCCGGAGCCTATCCC
>JAAGVU020000113.1:3466194-3483119 GCA_011763525.2 Mormyrus iriodes
ACATGGAACCCGGGCAGAGACGTGAACCCTGATCCCAGAGGTGTGAGGCAACAGTGCTAACCACTGCACCACCGTGCTGCCCCTGCACTGAATATGTCAGTTCATTATGTTGGCGCCGGGTCAGCAAACTTCCCTGTCTGATTTAAACCTTTTCTTCTGAGGAAGAACATTGAAAAAGTGCTGGATGCACGTGGAACTATTCCATGCCTAAAAGCGAAGAAGAGTTTCTGACTGAATGAGCAACAGTCCCCGACAAGTGCAGCCTCTTAATCATACAGGGCAGCCAGTACACCTTTCCCTTTCCTTACACTCCTCCCGTTCTTATTTTTTCCAGAAGATTCACAAGCATTTTAATAATAAAACCTTAAAGAATCAAACGCATGTAATATGCACTTGTCCAAGGTGCTAAACTACACAATGACGCTCCGCTTGCAAACACTGCTATACATCAGGGAATAAATTCGGCTTGCAAGTTGCCAGAATAAGACAAGTAACACTATTTGGAGGAACATATTGCTCAATTTCCATGCACTGCCCGCTTTTAACCTAACCCATTATCCCAGTGACCGACCACCTTAAATTACACAAAGGGGTTAGAATGTGATATGTAACTGCTAGGCTATAATTCTACATCAGCATAATGGTTACGCCACAGATGACAAGTGGTGATGCGTGTTGCAATATTGCCCTCTACTGCTCAGTCTTTGCAGTAGTTTTATCTCTTGGTTTTACCTGTCTCAGGAAGTTTCTAAGTAATAAAACCATCTGCCGTCTTGTGTATTTGTACAGGTTCTGTGATTTAATCTATTAAGGGATCTAGGCATGTTGAACTAGCTGATTAATGGGCGGAACAAGACTAATTTTAAAATTAGTGGCTGAAAGGTACTGGGGTAGCTTTCAACCCACATTTTTAATGACAACTAGTAGCGAATGTAGTAAATTATTAGCCGGGACTCCTGGACTGAAGGATAAAGCGGCACGTATGCCAGATCCAACACCTAATTAAGTAAAATACATAGATGAGGCATTTTTTTTTGTTCTTAGGTTGGTGGCTGGTGAAGCCATGGTCCATTTTTCCTTGTTGCTTACCATCCTTACGACCTCAGCTTAGAGGCTATAAAGCTGCTGCGAACTCCATGCTTCCCGTCAACGATACGTTTTTAATACCCGTGAGCTTATTTAAACCCTTATATTTTTGTTCATGGTGGGTCCACATGCGCTACCTTCCCATCACAGAACCTGACTGCTTATTGCATTTTAATAATGTGACAAAAAACTGCGTTCGACATACAGTGCGATCCAATTTTACACATCAATCCATTTTGTTTTTCTGAACAGTTTATCAAATACGACGAGTCGAGCCTGCAGCTTGTTTCTAGAAGCATAAAAAGTTCCGCAGAATGCATCCTTGGAAGATGATGCTAATCGATCACCAACACAGTATTTCTAAATACCTTTTTTCACCCAAATGTCCTAAAGATTAAAATGATTCCCTGACTATCACCGTTAGGCCAGGTTTTCTATGCAAAGCTCCCCCCCCGTGTTCAAACCACGCCTGTTTAAGACGTAGGTTAGAAGGTTGCAATTTCCCATAATAGTATTAATTTTGTTTTTTGCGAATTCATTTGTATTCATACGTCTTGGTTCCGCTGTCTCCTAAATTATGCACAATGGTACAAAAACTACAATACGAAACAAACTCCAAAAAGCCAAATCATCTGCCATGTTCTGCAGCCGGGGTGTAACTGCGCGCGACTTTACCGTCTTACCTTTCCGCCTGGATACGTGGCGCTGGTTGGAATGCCCGCAAAGCTAAACTTTCCCACTCCCCCAAACTTGGGACACGCTCTCAATTGTCATCCCAACGCAGCGTGGTGAATCCTTGCGGTCTCCAGTCATATTTAGCCTTCGGGACAAACGGATTCCTCGCTGCACCATTTCGGACTGTAGACGGAGCCTCTCCGGAACGGAGCTTTGAGCCCTTGCGTCACGATGACGTCAGACGGCAATAATGGGAAATATTGAAATGAATAGGCCCATAATAATAGTCGCCGTCGAACTGAAGATGGTCGGTGCTAATGATGTTTGAAGCGGTGCTTAAAGTGTGAAAAAACAGGTGCAAGTAACAACTAATCTTGTTATTTTATACTGGTAGATTATTATAGGTGCCAGTACACAAGAAATGTTCCCAGTACTCTGAAGAGGAAAACAAAGAATTACCGGTGTTAGAACAGTCTAGCATACTTTGTCAGAATAGCACACCGGTAGTGCAAATTGATAGCTGTACCTATCGGTTTAGGCTACTTTATGAAAATAACATACCTACGTATGGTATGATGTTCTGATAGGTTCATTTACGCTGACAGAATAACATACATATAGTTTAATGCAGTGGTATGACGCTCTGAATGGGAAATATAATTTCTCTAAACATCCTAATCACACATTATGTATAAAACATGTATTATATAGAAAATATGCTTTTGTAGGAATATACAAGAAATAAAAGTATGCTTAATTTGAAACAGTTTATATATTTTAGTAAGTTTTAAAAGTGTGAAAAGTCTTCAATAGATAAAAGTTGACAAAATAACTGTAAAAAAATGACAACAGTGTTTTATATTGTTAATCAATACTTATTCATAAAATAAGAAATACGAAAAAAACATGGTTAAGAAAAAATACAAGCTTTAATAAAGCTTCGGTCAGCTTCGCCGAACACGGTCTATTTCTGTTGTACGCATGCGCATTAACCCTGGGTATATCATTCTGATAGGTATGCTGTTATGTCGGAACACCTGACTTTGTATCACTGAGTACCGGCCCACTTCAAGCGCTGCTTAGAAGGTTTTTGATTTTTTTTAAAGTTCGTGTTAAAAATGTATATAGCGTTTTCGATGCTTGGCTCGAAGTATTGTTCATATAACTTCTTTTCCCACAGCTATCTTGCACTTGTTTCTGGTCACTCATTGGAAGATCAGCCTAGAATGCACCTGTACTTGGGCTGGCTGTTTGTCAGCTCAGTGTATGTGATGTACCATCTACCTAACTTGTTTGCCATTGGGACAAAATCATCTGCCAAATGAATAAATGTAAAATAATAGTTGCTGTTAAAATTACTGCTTTACCTAAACGATGAAGGTCATTAACCCTTTTTGTTTGCAGAATTTCCTCTACCTCACCAAGTGAAAATACAATGAACCTGAGGTCAGGTTACCCCAGGCTCACAAATCCTCTGGATCAGGGGCAGCATGCTTTATGAAATGCACACTGAGGTAGCAGGGAATTTCTGCTTTTTCCCTCCGATATTTTGGGTCACTGTGTTATTTACGCATTTATTTTGTGTGGTGGTAGGAAGCCTGGTTGCATGTTTTGGAGGGAGCTGATTAAAAAAGAATTGTCAGTGTTTGCAGCTGTATGGCTTCTGCAGCTAAACTAAAACACATCTGAATTAATAAACACATAAATGTTTGGCACATAGAAGAATGATTTGGTGCACAGTTTGAGTGCACAGAACTCGTCAGTTTTGCACCACAGTGATGGTGTTGATTGCAAACAGTTCCATCAACATCGTGTTTCTCCATGTGCCATGACATTCTTCCAGGCAAAGAATGGCCTTTCTGTCTCCAGGAAAAGGCGATCTGGTGTTTGAAAATGCAGGTGGAATAAATTAACAGTTTATGAACTAATCACAAGATATAAAAACACCCAAATAAAATGTACACATAGCAAAACCATATACACCAAAAATCCATCAATAACTATCATCCATGCATGCATGCATCCATCCATCTTCCACACTGCTTATCCAGGACAATTAGATTAGCAAAACATGATTTACCAAAGAGGCATGGCATCACAGAAATGGGACTAATTAGCATTTTTAAAAATCCCAGTAATTTATTTGGCCAGTTCAGTTATGGCTGCACTAATGAAATGCTCCGGTTGCCCACGGCACAGGCTGGCAGCAGTGGGGCAGTGAAAGGGTGGCACACGGTGCGCAGGGTGGTGCCCGAGTCTGCATCGAAGAAAACAAGGGTGCAGGCAAGCCAGTCCAGCAGAATCCCGATCCGCTTTGGCTTCTGTACCACAGACAAGTAGTCATGGCGTGCGGCATGGCAGAAGGAGATGACATCCTCAAAGTGGGACAATACCCAGGACTGGGCATTGTAGCCCAGCCGGGATGCGTCGGAGGAGCCCTTGCGCTCCAGACTGGCATAGCAGACTCCCACCTTGAAGGCGTCACTCTGTGATACATCCAGCACCCAGCTGTGGGTGCCGGAGGAGAACGAGTGTGAGCACAGGGCGTTGGGCCAACTGTCAAAACGCGCTGGGTCGTACTGTGGGTTCCGTCTGGCCCGTTTGGACAGGAAAGTCAAGGTGCGCTGGTCCGGCGACAGGGAGAGCAGCGGGCTGACAGTACGTTCGTCAAATGTCAGACTGATCGGAGTATGACCTGGGGGACAGAGAGAAAAAAGGAGTGAATGAGAATGGCGAGGAGGGATAGAGGAGGGAGACAAGAGTAAGAAAGGAGTGAATGAGAAAGGTGAGGAGGGATAGAGGAGGGAGGCAAGGGTAAAAAAGAAGTGAATGGGAATGGAGAGGAGGGACAGAGGAGAGAGGCAAGGGCAAGAAAGGAGTGAATAAGAAAGGAGAGAGGGGACAGAGGAGAGAGGCAAGAGTAAAAAAGGAGTGAATGAGAAAGGAGAGGGGGGACAGAGGAGAGAGGCAAGGGTAAAAAAGGAGTGAATGAGAAAGGAGAGGGGGGACAGAGGAGAGAGGCAAGGATAAGAAAGGAGTGAATGAGAAAGGAGGGGGGGACAGAGGAGAGAGGCAAGAGTAAGAAAGGAGTGAATGAGAAAGGAGAGAAGGTACAGATGAGAGAGGCAAGGTTAAGAAAGGAGTGAATGAGAAAGGAAAGAAGGGACAGAGGAGAGGCAAGGGTAAGAAACGAGTGAATGAGAAAGGAGAGGAGGGATGGAGGAGAGGGGCAAGGGTAAGAAAGGAGTATGCAACATGTACGCAACAGATGGGATTGAGAGGAGAATAAAAGGAGTCAAATATAGGAAGGATGACAGATATTAGAATGAAGAGGGAGATTGGGAGGCAGCCAAAAAGGGAGTGAGGGAGAAGATGAGGGAGGCAGCCAAAAAGGGAGTGAGGGAGAAGATGAGGGAGGCAGTCATCAATAATTTTTCAGTTCAGTATATATGCAGGCTGGCTCCCTTTTCTATAACAGTTCTGTAAATTCTTCAGACTAATGACTTAACACTGCCCGTACTGTTACTCCGCACACCTTACATAATGTTTCATATGGCGCTCCTGTGCCCTATTTACGGCTCTTTTTATAGTCCAGCCTCATTAAGTGAAATTAACTAGCAAATGAGGTCATTCTGTAGCAGCATTGCTTCTACCTTATGCCCGTTCTCACCAGTGGAAGATGAATGAAGCCTGTCTGATTAGCGCTCGAGTGTATAAACAGGCTACTGACCCAAGTGACCCAACAGCGCGGCGCTGGCCCACAGCCCTAGGATCAGCTTGCTCTCACTGCAGCCAAATTTCATGGTGAGTTTCTCTGTGTCAACGGGATCACCCACACCCTCGGCCTCCTCCACCCTTAGGACAAAACCAATGGTGAGATTAGTTGCTGATAGCTTATTACTATGCACTGTCACAGACTTATCACAGGCTATCTTTAACAGTCTCTCCATAGATTGATATTGTAATGTAAGGGGGAGAGATGTGACTATTTCCTTACCTGTGATAAATGTCCCTCACAACACAAGGCTAAAAACCCATGGTCACTTTGCAAGGAAAAGAAAAAGACATTTAAGCAGTTGAGGAAAAAAAATGTTCATTGAACAGGAAGGTCTTTAAATTAGATTTAAAAGCAGAAAATGAAGAGCAGTCACAGAGAGATTGAGGAAGAGAAATCCAGGGCTTGAGGGCAGTGGCACTACAGAACCTGGCACCCATAGTGAGAAGCCTGGTGCAAGGGATGAAGAGTTGATTACTGCTAGATGACTGGAGAGAGCGAGGGGGAGAGTAAAAAGTTAGGCGCTCATTGAAGTAAGGGGGTGCAAGGCCATGTGGTGCTTTGAAGGTGAGTAGAAAGATTCCGAATTTGACACGGGATAGAACTGGCAAACAGTGGAACTGTGACAGGATGGGGGTGATGTGGGCTGAGTGCTTGTTGTGGGTAAGGACTGTTGCAGCAGAGTTCTGATGTTGTTGGAACGGCAATAATGTATTCCCCGGATGGCAATGTCACCCCATTCCCCCATCTAATCTCTACTCCGCTCACACCTCCAACCTCTAAAATCTGTACAGCTCCCCACGCACTTTCCCCACCTCTCCAAAAAATCTTTATTAAAAGTCTAATTTTGTTCAACTCCTCCCAATGAAATCAGGTTCACTAGATTTGAGTCTGTGGCTGTCCCTTCATGTGCCACCACTGACACTGCTTCAATTTTGGAGCGATTTGTCTCAAAATGAAATAGGTCCCTGATCATCACCAATACAATGTTCCTGGAAAGTTTGAAAAAGAACCATGAAATACTTTTACTTGAGTGCTCACAAGTGTCTTCTGCAACTGCACTTCCCTTCTTTTGATGCCACCTAGCTCTGCTATTTTTGCAGACTTGTCTCAAAAGGAAATCATGTGCAGATCTCTATCCGTATTATGTTTTTCTAAAATGGCAAAAAATCCATCAATTACTTTTTGAGTTATCATATTCACGAGGTCAAGTGTCTACTCCATCATCCATCTCGTTACTGCAACTAAGTGGTGTTGCTTCAATTTTTGTGCAATTTGTCTAAAAATTAAATTGGCTCCAGAACCTTCTCTGACACAAATTTCCTGTGAAGTTTGAAAAACATCTGGCAAATACTTTTTGAGTCATTCCACTATTGAGGTGAGTATCCGTAGCTATCCCTCTCTTTACTACCACTATACTACACTGCTTTGATTCTGGTGAAATTTGTCTAAAGATTTGATCAGTTCCATATCATCCCCCATAAAATGTGTCTGCAAAGTTTGAAAAGGATCTGTCACATACTTTTTGAGCTGTTCACACTAACAAGATAAGCATCTTTGATGGTGGCGGTGACAGTCGACCAGTCCCAAAAGCCTATGTATTCCCTGTCTGGGGAATACAAATATGATATGCATTTAGACGGCCACTGTACTGACCTGTCGGCAATGTCCTGGCTGGAATTCTGAAATGCAGGAAGATAATTAGAAAACAAATAAAATGTGAGCATTCTTAGACATCATAAAGAACATCCTCACCATCTCACCTTCACCAATCAATCTCTTCCTTATTCCATTCCCCTGTGCTTTTCTGCCATATTTAGTTCTGTCGCCTTTCATTGACTTGTCCAGAATTTCCAGAAACCCACTCCGACCTGACCTGACTCTTGTTTCTTCCACTCTCCTACCATCTGCAGGCTGCCATCATACTGATATATTCGGTGCTGTCAAAAGCCAGCATTCTATGTACTTTATATTGTGCTCAAGCAGCTCTTTATTCTTTAAGAAGCTCCTACACATCACAGTCAGTTATGCAGCTCAGGTAACTTGAACTGGTTCTGTGTGCATGCCCTGCAGTGTAATGACGACTTTGCCTTGCACTCTGTGCTCCCTACGATCACCAGACTTGTCTTGCAGTGATTGACAATGGCTATATAATAACTGAAATTTCAAGTCATTGTTATTCCAAGTATTCTGGGTTTAAACCTTTGTTTGCACTTAGGTCATTATTCAAACTGTTAACAAATTTCTAAAGTTAACAAACCGGTTAACTGCCCATTTACACTGTTCATTCATTGCCCCAGACCCCCCAAATCCTGCCTGTGCCCCTACTCAAAAATCCACCCCCCCATCCCAGTGTTGTGACTGTTTGTGGCCGACAGAGAGCCCCCAAATGTGTGTGGTTTGAGTTGCGGCAAACACCACCGCTGCATGCCCCCCCTTACCACAAGTTTTGCGTCCGTGGTGTGGGTGAGAGTGTGCACGAGGTGTGTGCGTGTGTGTGTGAGGGAATCCAGCGCCTGAGTCCAGTGGGCCTTCTGGGTGAGCAGACACTGTTGGACCCGCTCCTCCTCCTTCTGCACGGCCTCCAGCAGGCGCTGCTCCTCTTCCTCCAAAGCCTGCCGTACCAGGTTGAGCCGTGCCACTACACGCTCTCGTGCCGCACTGGCATCCATCTACAGGGGAGAGAGAGAGAGAGAGACAGAGAGAGAGAGAGGGAGAGAGAGAGAGAGAGAGAGAGAGAGGGAGAGAGGGGGAGAGAGAGAGAGAGAGACAGAGAGCAGATTACATCCTGTGCAATTTTAAAACAATCATTCATCTTTATATCACTGCAGGGCAGTGGGTGCATTTGCAGTTTTCTCCAGGTAACTAAAGTGACATTTTTATTTACAGGTGTTCTAATACTGGTGCATTAAAAAGGGACAGTTAACACACAGATATATCAGTCTCTATTCATGACTCCTTGACAGGAGTGAAGGTCTCTGTTAATACTGTATTTCATGTAAACGTATTGTTATAAATAGTGCACATAATCCATCCATCCATTTGCTATGCCTGCTTATCCTATGCAGGGTCACAGGAGTAATAAGCCTGTCTAAAGCTATGGGCGCAAGGCAGGGAATAACCCAGGATGGGCTGCCAGCCCAGTGTAGGCACAAAATTCAGTAATAAAGAAATTTAAGGCGCTGTGCATAGGTTTCCCCAGATGACATCAGACACACCATCTGTGCAGTTTATTTACAATTATATTATCACAGTTGGCCAGTATAGGTCATTTCAGGCCACATATACCTTAATATAGAACAGAGTATTCACAGAGAAATTAAATCATGCACCTTCTTCAGACAGCAAATATAACGTGAATATTTATACTGTCCCAGAGTCAAAGCCAAAGTTTAGGTGTGAAGTTAATGCGTTACTGTGTTATGGTGCATGTGTGACTGAGCTTGTCAGTATATGGGCAGGAGTGAGAGACTCCTGTATTTCTGTATCTGAACAGCGCAGGCATGCTCATATCTGTTAGCGATTACCTGCAGCGCCTGCTCCTTGGCGACCAGGGTCTGGCTAAGGAACCGCTCGATCCGGGAGGCTTGCAACTGCATCTTCTCACACGTGTCCACCAGCTGGTTCTACCAAAGGAACGATGGTACAGATATACATACCCTCACGAGGAACTGACCAAGACGTCATATCATGTCACAGAATGGCAAGTCTTACTGCGCGGGCAAGATTGCGGAGCCGCCTAATGAGGTGAGAGCAGATAATTTAGGGACATGGGTCACTTCCCATCGTTAGTTTCCTCTGTGGCTGGAGAACATGAAAAAATACTGAAATATGAAGTACAAGTAGCCTATGAGATGAACTAGACCTACTGGCCGCACACTGAACACCGCCTATAATACACCAGTTTCAATTTTTTGATATCGCAATAAAAAAAGAAAACACTTATTTGAATTTATTTTACATGGATTTTATGTATGTTTGGAATAGCCTACTGGTCCAACATAATGCATGCGGCTGATATAAATAACTTTCCAGCAGGTATACCACTCCGCACGTCGTATTTTTTTCTACTGCTTCTTTATGCAAATATCTTTGAAAAGCGTTTTGTGACGACATAATTGCAACAATGTAACAAATATCAAATGAATGAGTCAAGTGCTTTTCGACGGACGTGTTGCCAGGCGTGTGTCATGGAGGCGGACCCTGATTCATTGCTTATCGAAATGCATCCGTGGACCCTAGTATCGGGACTCTAACATCAGATCCCCGTTTTTCCGGTTTTTCTACATTCCACACCCTGACAGGCTTATTTCCATGACAAAGTGTGACACATTGATAGACGGAAACAAAAACACACGTGAACAAAAACGTTTTCACACTTCTTGAAACTAGAATGTAGTCCTAACTGCAAATACGTCCAGAATTGTTCCCTGTTCCCTATACTTACTTTCAGTACATAGATAAATGTTTCAATGAATTTATTTAATAGGGCTATGCTCATAATTACCCATAAAACTCAGTAATAACAAATATCGTACAATCATGATTACAATTTATATATTTGTTCAGAGCAATGGCTCTAAAGTGCTTACCCACCCTAACAACCGAGGCTCGTCGAGAGACCGGAGTGACGATGTGGCCGTGGCAAGATCCGGCAGCAGCACATTGCGAGCAGACTAATTTAGCTTCCGAGCTGCAGTAAGAGTCCAGCTGCGACTCATGGTTCGCGCAGAAGTCCATGTCGGAGCTGTGATCAATCTGGGCGACCGCATCGTCCCCAGAATCTGCCGTAGAAACCGACGATCCTCTCTTACTGTTCCTCCGCGACCCGTTCGCCAGTTTTACACCGTCCCCAGGTTTAGGCTGTCCTTCGGAAATCCATGGCTGCCCGATCTCGATTCCAAAGCAGTGTCGGGGGGGAAACCCTGTGGGCTCCGCTTCATAATCACCGTCAGCCAGTGACACTGTCGCGAGTTCGCATTTCCTCGCCTCAGAGCCCATGGCTTCTCTTGAATGGGTGTTTGCTCAAAGGATGAAAATGAAATTATGCTGAAACTGCGCACCGAAGTCCTGACTGGAAGGTCACTATTGCCAGCCGCTTACCTGTGACAGGTGGAAAGAGAAGCCAACACGGAAGTAGGGGGCAATATAGAGGTTAGAGTTCTAAAACAAGTTTGACAGAAAAGTGGGAAGAGATAAGATTAAGTGAAACCTAAACAATTAGACCTACCCCACCTTCGGGTTTTCTCACTCCCTTTTCAAGAGAACCATGAGATGTCCCATTGCATTCTTCAATATATGCCTGACCATGTTTTGCGCTACTCTTACCATGACAAAGTCTGTAGTTACATTGAAACGCGGAAGAATGCGTGCAACATAGTACAAGTTAATGTTTAACTTTCTCCTAGTTTATTTTTGATTCCTGCATGCAACTCAGTTTTAACTGGTGACATTTTAAGTTCGATTACGCGTCAATGATCGTCACATTTTCGCCTTAGTTCGATAATACGCTACAAGTTTGTGTGACTTTCCTTTATACAAAAATCAATTTATTTTTTATTCTAATTCATTCAAAAAGTGCAGTACGAGAAAAGAGCAGCAGCACTATTTAATAACCCTAACCCTAACGCTAAAATTAGAATACTATAAATACCGTCAATATTTCAACAACAGATCCATAAAAATAATGCATTTAAATTAGTTCTCCATGGCCAAAACTAATTCTAGTTTTTTGTTATAGTTTAGGTTCTGGATTTTTAATTAATCGTAACATGCAATTCGTGTTTTAAACTCGGGGCCCCTTTATTTATTATTTTACACCTGGTTAGTACAGTACCATGTAGGGCCCGCTTGCCCCCAGACCCACTTCAAGCGTAGACAAGTTGTGCATTCAGAAACAAACAAATAAATGAAAAAAAAAACATTCAGCACACCATTTTGTAATGCAATATTAATTTTCCACTTTCAGCCTTCCTGTTAGCCTAAATCAAATTCCACTGACTGGATGTTTTTTGTTCAGAACAACATTCTGTGTAAACTTTAAACACAGTCGTATGATAATACCAGGAAAGATGCTGGACACCAACAAACAAACGACATTCAAAATACGGAGTTTTGGTATGTTGGCTTTTCTAACGTCACGGCTACATGAAGAGCAGGCTGGTTCCGTCAGAGACCCGATGTATCTAGCAAACTTGCCACTGAGTGTACACGACCATAATATTATTGCTAAGCTACACAGCAATGTAATTAAATATACTGTCAACAACAAAGACAATAAAGCAAATAAAGAATCTATTGACCCACCCCTTTTTCACAAGAGCTGATTAAAACAGATTAATGAAATTATAGAGCACGTTTGGATAATCTATAGGTTTAACAGTGATCTTCCTCCAAACATATGCAAACTAAAATGGAAATTCAGAGTCAGACTTTCACCTTAATACTGTGTTTTTCAGCGCGGTTACCGCTGGCATACTTTTGAACGGAAAAGCGCCAGAGCGCGCTATGGGTCAGGTACAGCTCGGTTCCGGGTGGTACAGCTCGGTTCCGGGTGGTAGTGGAAAAGTGGCATTAGCAAGGCACTGGATGATGGGGCAATTTCGACTGTCCCTGTAACTGTTACAAATAACACAAACGGAACACATAGAAACTTCATATAAACTGAGATGATCTTGGAATTTCCTAATCGGATTTAATACTGAAACCTTAGAACGTTTAAACAATTACCCATTGTGAACACACTGCAATTTAATATTTCACTAATGTCACTAATTGTAAATTCTAATACCAGTGGTGTTCTTCATCTTTTAGGATGATGTGTTAATACTACTACTACTTATAATAATTAAATATCAATTTATGCATCTAGGTTACCCATAGTGTTTGGTGGTGTGTGTGGTCCATGATAAACCAGTATTCTGTTGGCTGTGCACCCTGTGCGTTCTGGAATATGCTAAGTGATACTATCCAGAAATGCAGAATATCAATATTATCAGAAATGATGATTTAGACATCTTTCATGTCTTCACCCCAAATGTATGGAGATGCAGAGAGCACACTTATTACCCTCTGCACACTACTTTAAGGACACTTCCTCTCACAGTTAATTTACATCTGAGCATGAATGACACCCCTAAAGTAGGTCAGTGTTGGAAAGCACACCTTTATTCAAGCGTGCTTAGGTGGAGTGAAAACTTTGAACACTGTGGCTCTCCAGAACCTGGTGTGAAGGGCTTGGATAAATCACATCATAAAAAGCAGTGCATGACTTCAATCAAGAGTAACGATGTTTACAAAAAAACAAAATTCCAAAAGTTCCTAAATTCAGTGTCGTTTCTGTTAAAAATGTGTTTCGTGGACATATCAAGTTGTTCTCAAACTAAGAATCTTTCATAACTGTTTTACCAGAGAAAAGAAAAAATAATCAGTTTTATGAGCCACTACAGTTATCTGACAAGTGCATTACGGATGGTCAAGCAAATGAAAATACCATTATGAAAGAAAAGTTTTGTGGTAACTCTGGTCAGAGTAACACTTCAGCAGTCTTCAACACATTTAATCTACTTGAAAATCAATTAACTGCATGAAAACTCCAGTTTTTTTATTTGTAAGCTTACCACAAATCTAAAGCATTTCTTTTTTACTTTTAATTTGTTGATCTGTACTTACTATATATTGTTTTCATAACAAAATGTTTCTGAATCAGTTAATTAGAAACATTAATTTTATTAACCGCTTAACTCTGGCTTTCCACGTGCCTGCCAAAAATAATCGAACGTCTCACTTCACAGGCACTCGCTCGCAGGCAACCGCCATTCCTCCCACAAGCCGGGCCGAACACGGTTTCGCGGGAAAATGACAGGTCGCGCGACGCAGGAAACGGGCGCCGTGTACAAAAACGTATTGGCGTCAGAGGACGTATGGGCGGTCCCTTTCGAAACACTCTTGCCCGATTGGTGAAGACGGCCGGGCATCGTTACGTCAACAGACGCATCGACACTGCCCTGGAATTAAAGAAGAAAAAGTCAAGCGTGTTGTTCCTGATTGGAGTGCGGCGAGCCCTTACTTCGATATTATTGGTTTACTTCGCAGCAATCTCCCCCCCTTCTTCTAGGGTAGACCGGTTTTCCCGTTTCAGCCAGCGGTGTATCGCGGAGGCTGTAGTGGGAGGGAGAAAACTTAGCCCCATCTAACCCTGTTAAGCTTAACCGGTAGCAGAAAGGTGGTTAGGGGGTCGCCCTGACGAGATTCAAAGTCTTTTGATCGCGTCGCCGGTTTTCTCTTTTCTTAGCCTCCTTTATCCGCTCTTCCAATGTCGGATTTCAAGCTAGGAATTGTTCGACTGGGCCGTGTGGCCGGGAAGGTGAGCTGCAATCTTGGGGCTGCCATGTGCGACGAGAAGGGGTGGGGATCCGCGGTACGGACAGGGAACAAAACCAGCCACCCCCCCCCCATCCACACGCAATCGCTCGGTTCATGGTCGGCTACCGCTTATAAAGAGAAAAAGAACAGAATCTCAATTAACGGGAATGAGAGAGAGGTGGCCGCGTGTAATGCGTGGACTATCGGGCGATAGCAGCTCATTTAACGCGTCTGCCAGGGCGAGCCTGGTTAGCTAAGCCAGTTAGCAGTTTAAAGAGCATAAAGACTAACGCAGGCTGGTGCAAAGCGGAGGTGGAACAAGATGAGATGCGGACGAGCGTTTTAGGTGTTTATTCGGGGCACGAATTGACCGCGGCGCCGTTTTCCGCGCCAGCCTCAGCCGGTCGGTCTTTCGGAAGCCGGCCGCCGCTTGTAACGTGACATGCCGGCATGTCGCTGTCAGAGACGCGGCCGGGGCGAGAGCGCGGTTCCGCATTAATAATAAACAGGCGAGGCACAGACGCGTCTCATCGCCGCTTGCGCTTGGTTTTATTTTATTTCTGCGCTGGTTTGTTAGCACCGTCCTGTCTGTCCGGCCGTGTCCCAGGCGAGACCTGTTCTGTCTGCATGGCTTGTTAGCCAGGCCACATAAAAAAGACACTAGAGGGCAGTTGTCGAAAAGGTGGAAAAACATTGTTTTAGCCGGCTAGCCCACTACGTGCTAGTTAGGTTTTGTCTTCCATTTTATCCGAATGCACGTCGGACAGCACCTGGCTGTCGATGGGTCCGGGCTGCAGGGTGATAAAATGGGACCCTGTACCCGGAGGACGGCGGTCATGGAGGGTGTTACTGAATCCCGCTGCCACTGGGTTCGTTTCTGCGGATGGGGCGTTACACGGGCATCGTTACTTGTAACATGTCACTTATTTTACTATATCAGTAACGCTGGAGAGTGGGCAGCAGCCAACACATCGCGATCTGTTGTCTTCAATAAACCCGACTGAGGTCTTTGATGTTAATTTGTTGCATTTGGTGTATAGCGGAACATGAACTTGTACTGATATGGCCTGAGGTTACCGTGAAAGTATGCAGTTTACTGATTTCTGCTCCCACCGAAACGTATACCTACTGGCGTTAGATATGAGAGGTGACACAGGTTGCTCCTCCAGAAATTTATCCTGCATTTCCAAGTTTCTACAATCTTCATGAAATTCGATATTTGGCGTTGAGTATATGTGAAGCTGATCTGATTTAATCAAATTGCACTTCGGAGGATTAAAACGTCTCTGTATCTCTTTGTTTTACAGACCAAATATACCCTAATAGATGAGCAAGACATACCACTGGTGGAGAATTATGCCTTTGAGGTGAGATGATATGAAGAGAGTGCTGGTAGCCTCCTGACTCTGAGCTCGCGGTGAAAATGGCCGTGGTGTGTAGAGCCATAGTGCACATGAAGATGTGGGATGCTTTGTGGATGGCGTTATCCAATGCAATTCACTGTCCAATGTTTAATAACATTGTAATATAAGATTTGGTGTTTGTTTATTGGTCTACTTCTAAGGGTTGTAGATTTAATGCTTTTTAGGCACTGAATGCCTTTATGAATATTTTTTGGTTGCTTCTAACATGAACCTGGAAGGAACATATTAGCAGTCAGTACTGGGGGAATAAGGCTTTCTGTTCTGAGCCAGTATGGGTGTGTTTTTTATACAGCAGTCCTCCTGATCTGTCATTGGGCACTGATTTGGAGTCCTTGAAGTGCATTGTTATTTATGTGTTTTGAAGGCTTGGAGGACCTCAAGGGAGCCTTCGTTTTTTTTTTCCTTAAACATGACCTATAAAGACCCCTTAGGAAATGTTTAGCCCTGGAATTAAAATGACACGTTTGCCATTCTTCAGGTTCACTGTGCCGAGAATTGGCAACAAGTGACGCTTGTCTGCAAGAAGTGAAATTGATTTTTGTTTGCTGACTTGTTGATCAGTTTCATACAATTCCCTGGAGGTGTGTTGCCATCATGTAAGCTACTCTTTTACTTAATAGGACCAAAGATTCTTGGGAAATGGAGGATCAGAAATTGGGGAGGTGTATTGGACCTTTTACTTTGGTCTGCACACACGTATAGAGTGGGGATGTTTAAACATTTTATTAGTAGTTTTGCCTATTAGGGTCTATTACCATTTTCACCTTGGTGAAGAGAAATTGGGAAAGTAGAGATTAGTTTGTTTGAAAGATACACGGAGCCAAAAGTGTGTGTAGAACAGTAAGTTGGTATGCAGTTACACACAACATACCATTTATGGCTTGTCACCTAATGTATGCTGGCAAAATGTCATTACATTGTTCTGCCCCTATTATATTTTTGGGGCAGTCAGACAATTCACCCCTCAAAGACGAAATGCTGCTTAGAATTAAGGCAAGATTTTGCTTAAGGGATTTAAAACTGGAAAGTCTTTCTGGACAAAAAGTGGCATGGTGGTTAGGCACAAGTGGCTGTCACCTTGCAGAGGTCACTTAAGTAGGAAGAGTGTGCAATTTCCCCCTGGACCTCCTGGAACAATTATAATTTACCAGAACTGATCCAGTAAAACATCAGGTTGCATGCAGTACTGTGCAAAAGTCTTAGTCAAAAGAAATGTTTGACGCTGTTTATCTGGGTAGTAAGTGTGCAAAAACACAATGTAACGGTAGAACTAAAGCTGTCACGATTACTCGATTACTAAAAACCATCAATTAAAAAAATTTCCTGATTGATTACTCAGCAATATGGCGGAAGGGAGACAGCGCATAGCGGATGGAGGTGAAAATAAAGGGCAAAAACCCTCAGCTGTGTGGAAGCACTTCACATTAAAAGTGAATGAAAATGCAGCCCGTCAGTATTGCAAAGCATAACTTAAATATCGCCGCAGCTTGACTGCAATACAAATACATCTTATATAAGATTTCCGGGTTTGACGGACTCACCCAGTAATGCGAGGATAGCCATAGATGTGTGCCATTCAGTAGCCTAGCCTGTCGTTATCA
>JAAGVU020000113.1:3486780-3503464 GCA_011763525.2 Mormyrus iriodes
TGGGGGGAGGGGTGGGTGGGTCCGGGAGGGGGTGAAAGGGAGCGGGTCGAGACATGGTGGAATGAAGTGTAAGGGTGGGTGGGGAAGGAGAGGGGCTAAATCTGATAAGAGGTTGAAGCAGGTTGGTTGGGGAGATCTCACCATACTTCCCAGAACTGACACTCCCCCACTACTGGCTTGACATGTTGGTGGAGGGCTGGAGATAATGGGCAATGTAGGGTTTACTTTGTTTATTTTTTCTTTTTTTCTTTTTAAAAATGGGGAGGCCTAGATCTGCCTGCTGCTATCAGTGTGTGTGGGCTGGCGAACGAAGAGGGCCAGCAAGGACACTGCAGAGAAATGCTATTTCCATGGACTGGATGTGAAGCGTGACATTTGTCATCAGCCCCTCTCCACTGCTGCCCCTTTTCACCCACTTACTTTAAAAAAAAAAAAAAAAAAGTGTGCTGGAATTGAGTGCCCCTGTCCCTGCTCTGTGGCTGGCACAATGAAATACGGACCTCTACACTGTACTGCCCCCTGGTGGACCACTGGTGCACATGCTCGCACATTCAACTCCCTGTTATGCTCTGAGACTAAAGCACAACAGACTGAGCATCATTTCATTGAAGTGCTATTGGTACGGTTTGTGCTGATACAGCTGACTGAAGGACAAGTGGTCAGCACTGGGAAATTTGTGTATTTTTATTTGTTTTTTTTTTCTTTTATGTTAAGAGCCTGAGAGTGAAAACTTAAGGCTCAGTTGTAATGTGGGGGTGGGGGGGAGGGGCATTGCAGGGGTGTTCCACTATATCTCACTGGAGATGCCGTAAACCCTGTTGTTCCACCTTACATTAACTTGTACACTACATATACTCCTGCACTACTTTGCGTATTTGAGGGCTTTCCTAAGGGGGGAAGAAAACTTCACCCGCCAAAGCTGATTCTTGGATTGTTAACGTGGTTTGTCCATTTACAATTTCATACCCTGAAGAGTGTTACTGGTTGCGTTTTCTGTTCCATCATCTACAGATCAATAGCTAATAAAAAAAATGGGTATGTAGATTCCGTTACAAGGGAGCCCCATATTTTTAAAAATATTTCAAGCAGGTAGTGTGTTTCTATCCATCTTTATGTGCCACCCCTGCCCCCCCCCCAGCAAAAATGAGCATGCACAGACATGCATGCAGTGAGCATACCTACATGCTGCAACATGGTCATTATTGGTTTTATTACTTTTAATTTATCTGGACGGGTTCGAACACTGTGCACTGAATTGTTTTAATTCCCTCGTCCTGATCTTAGTTGCTTAGTGGGAGAGAGGACCTGAGGGGGCTGGAAGTTTTGTGTATTAAAGAATTATCTTAAGAAAATAAACATGAATGGGCAAATGGTTGGGCTGACCATCTCTTCACTGTAAAAATGAAAAAGTTAAAGTTATTGTTAAAATAAAATATTTCAACTGCCATGTGATGTTACTCAGGCTGCTTTATTACTCACTGTTCACTTTTAATGAATTAACTGGAGAGCTTTAGGACAAGCATAGGTTGTACAGAAGACATGAATTCTAATGCTTTCTGGGTTATCTGGAGCCACCTCAAGTGGACGCCACAGCACTCTACTTTAGTATTAAAGAGACTAGCTGATTTTTAAAAATAATTTTTAATTAATTGAAACCTCCATAAGCCACAGGTGCAACTTTCTACACAAGTAAGTGTCCGGAACGTAGTCTAATTTATGAACAACTACATTATAAATGTAAAAATGCCATAGAGATCTTCTGAAGCCAATTAACCTAATTGTCGGCGTTACATAAAATAGATTCGGTCGTTTAATATGTAAACAGAAGTGGATGGAATGAATAACCTTTTGTGTCGCGTCGTCATGGTGATCAGAGCGCCAGTACTTCAGACTGGCAGCCGGCGCGGAACCTGATTGGTCGAGGCGGCGGGAGGCTGTCACTGTTTTTTGAGCGTCAGTCTCAGTTCCGTGTTGATATTTTCTCCCCACTTTTGTCCCTCCACTAATACAGAAAACAGCCGAAAAGAGTGGGAGTAGATAGACTATATATTTTGAAACTATTTCGGTATGTGATTAGCATATTATATATATTTGCATAGGCTTCAACGTACGAGCTTCAGTGGCGCAAATACATTAAAAAGATTAAATAGACCTAGAGTTTCCGTAACACCAAACATAATTTTAGCTGAGGTTTTCATGATTTGACTAAATAAATTTAACATTATATATTTTGTAGCGCTATTTGACATAGCTACATATAGCCTATATTGCCGAGTGTAGCCATACACTACACTACACTGGCTCACTTTGAATGTGGGCCTATTTTTCTGCCAAGGAAATTCATATTTCAAGTTAATGCCGACAGAGACCGAGGAAAGACTGACTTTCAGGATGATAGTGTAATTGGTTCGGGCATTGCGCCACATTTTTCACTCAGAACCAATTTTACCGAGAAAAAAAAACAAACATGAAAATTGCGGTCATGCATTTATCGCTTCGTAACAACCTGGGATCTACGTATATTAATTTACATTAGATATAGCTAAATATCAGGATCCGAATTCATGTATTTGGTAAGTGATTTTATGTTTTTCTCCGTCTGTTTCCGTGCTGATAATTTTTTATTATTCAGATCCCCAGATTCAAGATAAGGCGCAGTGATCAGGTGGTGAGTACCTCTAATTCCCAGAAATATGATAGTTAACATGAATAAGCTGAACTGTAAGAATAAGCTCAAGGTAAACACATTTCTGTAATTCTGAAATGGGATTGCATGTCCTTATGCTCTTCGTGTAAAACTCTCCATGATTGTTAAACACTCTGTTAAGTGAAAAGTCATATTAATAAAACACATTAACATTTTAATATCAGTCTCTAAGGAGGTTACTATCACTATCTACCCCCACTACACTTGCCAAATTTACAGACTTCAAACTTAAAGCAAAACTTACACCTATGTTAGAAGAATTTTTCCATCTAAGAATGAGAATTTCTTTTTATAATAGTTTGAAATATGTTTTTTTTCATATATGATGGTGTGATGAAGTTATGCATCGATATAGAATCACATCTCTGATTCGTACTTACTGTGTTACTATGTTCATACTACCACTTAAACTTGAGTAAATTGTGAGAATAACAGTGTCGTTGTCCAAAAGTACTATTTTGACTCACTTGGGCGCACCATTTTTTGCATATGCAATAAAAATAAATAAATTTAAAAACCATGATAAAAGGGTGTAACTAAATATTAAAAACTGAGGGGTGATGAGCTGGTTACTACTATGCACACAAATAATACATTCACCCACAAATATGCCCCATGTCTCACACTACACCATCACAATGAGTTCCTACAATGACTGGAATATGCATGAACTGAAACTCCATGTTGTAATTACACTTTGTCATGGGGGGGGCATTTTTATCCATCTTCACTGCAACGGGCTGTCAACTCTGAACGAGTTTGCGGCAGAGACTCTTGGTGATGACATTTGTCACCACTGACAATTAGCGCTGCCGATGGAATCCAATTTAAAGTTCACACCTTTCAGACTTGGTTGAAAACCATTTGTCCGGTTCCTACTAATGGAGTTACAAATGAGTGGTTATATCACAATAGCTGGTTGGGCAATGGGGATCCACAAATAAAAAGTGGTGACAGTGATTTTGAGCTCTGGTGTGCATGCAATGTCCAGTTAGTGAAAGCATTGGAATGTGCTTGAGAGTGACGTTAATTTGGCCTGTACTTTGCCAGCAGCAGTTAATGTGGACACATCGTAGACTTTGAAGGCAACATTTTAACCTGTCAGGCTGTAAATGCCATGCTGACTGAGCATCTCAGATAGCACTTTGCTTGTATAAGATGGCAGTGCCAGGATTTTTGCTTTTATTTGATAGGATGCTTTTAACCAAAGTGACACATTGGGAAGGAAGGTCAGACAGCCCCTGTAGAAAATGGGGGTTAAGGGCTTTGCTTAGGTGTCAAACAGGGACTTTTGGATCGCAGGCACAGCTTCCTAAGCCACGCGCCCCCCTCACCCTCAACTGTTAGCAGCCATAGGCTGTTCTCTAACTACCAGAGGAATATTATTTGAGTGCTCACCAGCTGGTTATCTAGGTTAACATTAAGTACCTTTCTCAACAGTAAAACAGCAGTTCTTTTTCTCAGCCTGAAAGTTACTCTATACTATCTGTTATCTTATCAGTATGGTTGCACTTACTGTTGCATCAGGTCTCCAGTTATATGCCAGTTATCATTTAAAAATAGTATTTGTTTCATTTGAGCTTTTTAAGGAAATTATATAATAATATCCATTAAATCCACAGTAAGCCTGGAGCCATGAAGCATACGGCATAGGTATTTAATAATGCTATTTGTTTTGGGCAGGAAGTGCAACACTGCTGCTGCCCTCTTGGGGGCGCTGTTGGAGAGAAAGGACATGGTGCAGAAGCTCAGAGAAGGGCCTCAGGGGGGCAGCGATAGCCTGGTGGGAGCCTTGGGGGGGCTGCTTATCAAAGACAACCTGGATACTGTGACAAATGCTGCTGGGGCCAAGGCATCTTTGGTAACTCAGCTAAGTACATCACTGAATCGGCTGAAATCAATTAAGCGAAATCAAATGGGATTTATTGTCATACAATCCATATTCAGGTAGAAAATGGCACAAAATAACATTCCCCCAGGACCTCGGCTCATGGGACTTTTACTTACACAAAAGGAAAGGAAAAATGATTGGTTTCAAGCGATAACCAATCAGATTGTAGAGGAGGTGGGTCCAAACAACTAGAGGAGGCTGGACCAATCATATGTCTTGGTCCTGCCCACTCTAGTTGCTTGTACCCACCTCCTCTACAATTTTATTGGTTACCTTTCTGAACCATTTCTCCATCTGGCCTCAAAACATGTTTGTGTGAGTAAAATTCCCACGAGCAGGACCACGGGGCAAAATACAAAGGGGAGGGGAGGATTTTCACAGTACTTTGAGTGCAAAGCACAGGACATGGGGGCTGGACAAAATGGTTTTATATATATATATATATATATTTAAATTGTGTACAGTACCGGTCAATTGTCTGTTCACACCTTCTGAAAATCATTTGTTTTTCAACATAATGACCTTGAGCACATTGTGAGGGTATGTAGTAAATATTATCGTGTGAACCAGGAAAGAGATGGAGTGCTAGGAGATTACCTGGCCCCCATAACCCCCCCGACCTAAACCCTACACAGCTGGTGTGGGATGAGTTGGATCGAAGAGTAAGAGCACGGTAGCCAGCTTGTGCTCAGAACTTATGGAAACTCCTTCAGGATTGTTGGAAAAGCATTCCAGGTGGATACACTGGGACAGGCAGGGAGGGCTGTGAGACGGAAACTGCTGCAGCAAGATGATGGTGCGCTCTGCCAGGTGCTCAGGAGCCTGGCTGCCTTGCTTGGGCGGGGAACAGAAGGTGCAGTCAATTGCGTGGCCCTGGCCTGCCTGTCCATGAGCGAGGCCACCTGCTGCACGTTGCTCAATCTGCCCTCCGCCGCCGGCATCCTGGTGGCCTGCCTGGCACAGAGTCACACAGGTGGATGCCGTGCCTCGCCGAAGGCTTGCTTTCCCATGATATCTCTGGGGTTGCGGGATCCCACTTTGAGAACTCCTCCAAGTGCCGGGAGCTGTTCGTTTTCAGCAAGAGACGCAACGTACAGAACTGAGTACATTTGAAATAAAAGTCACATGATTTGGGTAACTTTCTAGACAGTTCCATGTTGATGTTTCCAAAACCCAGAATTCTCGGTTTCCCCACCTTTCTCAAAGGCATCTGGGAATTCTTGGTTCTCATTTCATTATATGATTCGTGGGAAATATTCAGTGTGTCTAAATATTGGCTCAGACCACTGACTGTATGTAGCTAGCTCACTAAACTAATAAAATTCGATCTGACTGTATTGTGGTAGCTTATCCAGCCAGTTAGTGCAGCTAAACGCTGTCTTTGTGAATGTAAAAGAAAACCGGGTTTTGCGTAAGATCCCACAAGGCAGTGCTGATGAGGCACGTGGGTGACCGTGCTGTCAGACACTGCCATGAATTCTGCTGTTGCTCTGGGCCCCCTGTGTGGGATGGAGATCGGCAGGACTCTCATTGTGGACCTGGCACAGGAGCATGGGCTGGTGAGAACCTTTCAGGCTCTGTAATACATCGATGAGAAATAGGACTGTAACAACACAGTAAGAATGAGTGGCATCGTTGAGGTTCTGCAGTAATAACCGAAGTCTTCTGCTTTAGCTCATTCCTCCTTACGTGATGTTCAGGATTTCTCAAGGCACAATCCTGCTCTGCTTAGAGAACCAGCTCACTGATGTACTCTGACTGTAACCTCAGTTTCCACCTTGCTATATTAAAGCAGGCTTACATTTTCCTTGTATTCTATAATGTCAGTTTGCCCGGCGGGGGGGGTTGGTCGTGCAGGCAGTCGACCTTTGACACCTAGAGATTATTTTTTCCCTCCTCAGAAGGTTCTGGTTGGCCCTTCCTGTACTTACGTACTTACTTACTTTCTTTCTTTCTAATGCCCCTTTTTTGTACAAATGATGTAGTAATGGACTGTCGCACACTCTTGTCAAGTGCCTTGGGGCGAAGGCGTTATATGAAAATAAATTGAATTGAACAGAGCCTAGTGCTGGCTGTCTTTCTGTTGCCATTTGGCTTCTAGCTGTATCTCTGTTCAAAGATGCGTTTAAGTGGCACTGTTGCTCCAGTGGGCCCAGCGCAGCTCAGCATGTTCCGGTCCGATCGTGCCGCCGGGTCAGCGGCCTGCAGACCCTGCTGTGTGCAGGAAGCGGGCCTGCAGCAGCACAGACGGCCTGCTTCGCGCTCAGCTGCCTGGTGGCGGAAGAAGCCGGGCATGCTCTGGTGCTCGGGAGCCCCGCCTTCCCCCCCCTGCTGGACGGCCTGTGCTCCTGCCTGCTGGAGGAAGAACCCGATGGCGCCTGGTTCGCGGCCGTGTGAGTCAGTCCCCCTGTCCGTCTGTCTGTCTGTCCTTCCTCCTGATGGCGTGCATATTTCCAACCAGCAGATGTGACCCCCTGGCCATGCTAAAACATTACTATGCTCCAAGGTACCCTAACAGATAATATGTTTCTGCATACTAGAAGCTCTGTAATGCATGGGATTTCCTGGGCTGAAGCCCAGGGGCTTCTGCCAGATGGGGTCACAATTAATCCAGTCTAATGAAATGTTAAACTACCACCATCATCAGCAACTTTTACCATGACCAACCCCCTCTGCCTTGGGTCTACAACTGTTATTGTCACCACCCTCCTTCCCAGTCAACAACTACACCATCGTAGAAAATAGTAGAGGCCTCTTGACCATGTTAAAGTGCCTCTGCCCCTTACTCTCATTATCAGACGTGCCCGATCGCTCATTCATTCACTTCTCCAAACATTGTCCTGCAATAACACTCACGGGGCAGTGAGGGCGCTAGTGTCATGGGACTAAGTCACGGATTACTGGAGGTTCGGCTGCGGGTGAGATTGTGGTTTAATCAATCTGATCGATTTGCCCTTTCTAGCCCTTCCCTCGCTCAGCTGCCTAATGATGCTTATAAAGATTTTGTTACATTTCACTAAGCTAATATGTTGAACATTTAAAGTGTTCAAACAGCGCTACATAAATTCAAAAGCATGCGTTTGGGATTTATTTTTGTTGGGAGTTTTTAAGTGAAAAAGTATTTCAGGTCGATATAATGGAAAAAAAAAATCAAGGCTCGTTAACAGATGGAGGTTCACGTATAAAATTGACGTCACGTACAAGTGAGAAAACTGGTACCACCAGTGAGCACTTAACCGGTTGTGTCACTTCTCCTTTGTGCTGACTGGGATTTCCTAGAAAACATCTGGCTTTCTAATCTTCATTTTTCTTTCCAGCCTCCTGGACGATTACAGGTTGCTGTACCATGGTACCCTGTGTCACGTGACCCCACCCCTTTCCGCACTCCAGTTGCAATCGACTCTCTCACTCCGCATCATCCATTCCACTGTTGACAACAACATCAATCCAAGCAGCGAGCCCACATGATTGGCCGTTGAAAGAGAAGGGGTGGAGCTAAGGCTGGGCCAGCCACAGCAGCTGCGTGTCATTGGCTGCACGGCGACCCAGGTCAAGCTGAGCTGGGTCGCACCTGAGGGCAGGCTGAAGCCCAGGTTGTAACAGGTACACTGCAGTGAAACTTTGCTGGGTAGTACCACACAGCATGGGTAAGTGAAGCTTCTCTCCATGTATTTACAGCTGTTGCCCCTAGGGATAGATTAACATCTTTGGAGGTCTTAGGCTGACATGGGGAGGTTTCTGGCTGTAAAATCTGGGTGGGGATCGCACTGGCGGATTGATCGGCCAGATTTAATAAATTTGACCATTCCATTTTTCCAGAAGCAGGCCCCTGATTTTCCTAGGGCCATAGGATAGCCTATATATTAATCTGCCCCTGGTTACCCCCCTCTCATACTCACCCCCTGCGCTTTATGCCAGGGCTATCATAGGCAGCCTCTCCCCCGGCACACTGTAATGCCTCGGGGTGCGTGTGGTGGGGCCTGGGGCTGTGGTGGGGCCAAGTGCCTGGGTGGAGGTATGGACGTTAGACGGCCGGGATCACGCCCCACGCAGGCTGACAGTGATGGTGCTGGGCCGCCATGAGCTACAGGTAAGCTGGGCTGCACCCTCCCTGCCACTGGGTCACCCCCTCCCAGCCACTGGGTCACCCCCCCCCCACCACTGGGTCGCCTCTTCAACTACAAACTGCGGCTGAATGCCTGCGTAGCCTACCTGGGCATGGAGTGCACCCACACCGCCCGCCGGCTCACCGCCAGAACCGCCTACAGCTGCATCGCTGCTACCATCACCTCCAAAGGGTGGTGTCAAAACCAGCCGGTCACCAAGAGGACGACCCGTGACGGATAGTCGTGCACGCTGGGGTAACACGCTGAGGACCTTGGCAGCAATTAACAAAGGGGAACTGAAACAGATGGTGCTAATGTTTCGGTTATGTTGCATTGCTGTTGGCTTGAATGAATCTGGGTGTCTGGAGGTTGCATAGGCAGATATTCAAAGCCTTATGCCTTTGCAGCTTCAGAACAGCAAGTCTGGGGTCAGGTCCAGACTGCAAGGTCTGTGTGTCTGTCCGTCTATCTAAATGACATTTCTCCTAGCAGACACTTTAGGCCAAAGCGACATACAAGTGAGGATCAGAGAACAGGGTCAGCCTGGAGCAACTGAATGCAGAGCCCAACAGCGATATGATTACCGGCCATGGGATTTGAACTCACAACCTACTGGCGCAGATACCCACTAACTCACTACACACCACTCCGATCTGTCCTACAGGTGTCTATATTCTCCCTCCCGCATGTTGCACCCACAAGTTCCTTCCCCTCCTCTGTCAGCCAAGAATCTCAAGGAGCTGACAGAGGTCAGAAGAGAGGTCAAAAATCCACGGCCCCCTTATACCTGTCCACCAGGGGCCCATCTGACCCTTCAGTGCCACAAGCAGATAGAGCGACTGAAACAAGCACAGGTATTTACAGAACCATTTCATTTCTGAAATCAATGTATCGATATATATATATATATATATATATTTCTTTTAGATGAATTTTCAAACTAGGTGCCTGATACCACATACAGCTCATTATGATCCACCTGTGTACTGTCTGTCTTCATATATCTGTTATATATTTGTTCCTCATCCAGCTGAGTGTGCCTGCCCCTCCCCTCCCCTCCCGTGATCCCCTCTCTCGCTCAGAGGATCCGAAATGAAAGGAGGACACTGTCTTACCACAAACTGCATGAAAACGGGCAGGAGGAGGCCACTGCCAGGACACTTTGACTCGTGCCACAAGGTCGGGAGGAAGGAATATGTTGAAGGTTGTTTCTGTCCTGAGTGACAGGTGCAAAACTTGTAAAGGATTCTGCTCAATTGGGGAGCAATGAAGACTTCCAGTCATCTCTTTTCATTAACTGTTTACTCCAGTTCAGCATTTTTGAAATACCAGGAGGTATGCCTTACAAACACGGAGGGCAATTTAAGGTCGCCAGGACACCTAAAACTGCACGTGTTTGGACAAATACAGGAAATAAGAGATGTTGCATTTTTTGGGGTCAAGTGGTTAGTGTAAGCGTCATTGTATTTGTGTTAACTTTATAAATTACGTCATATAAGTTGTTCCCTTTCATGTAAATGTTTAATAAAGTTGTTTTCAATTAAGTGTTTTTTTTTTATTCTACTGGCCTTTCAGTATATCGATGTATTTTAAACCACAAATTAAATATTGCCGTACCACTGTAAAGTTGCTAAGGAAAAGCAACTAACAATTTAAAAACTGATTAACTTATTAGCACTCTCTTATTCATGTATTGATAATCAGGAAATTCGGTTTCGTTTCTGCTCCGCCGAAACGTTATACTGCTCCGCTCCGCAAGGAGCCGCCGTGCTCTTTTGGACCGGATCCGCGCGGTGACTCGGAAGCAGAATGCCGGGCTATAGTCCTTGTTGACATCATCCATGATGACCGGTAAACGAATAAGGTAAATAACGAAGATCGTGTCCGGTAGATTCACGTAGGCCGGTTTGCGGTGGTTAAGGAGCCCCGTACGGTGAAATCTGCTGCCTAACGGGATGGTGAATCTCGGGCTCTCCAAGGTCGACGATGCGGTGGCTGCAAAACATCCGGTGTGCATTAACATTTTGTACTTTTAGAATCTTTGCTGGTCACTTTTTTTTTTCCCCGAACTTGGCTAAATAGTATCTTACTGTCAATTTACAACAAGCTGAAATTCAGTTCTCTCTTTTTTTTAATATTTAACGGCGCTTTGCTTTCATGTGTTAAGTAAAATTTAAGGTTTCAGATTATTCCTGGTTGGCCGATTCCATTAGAGTTGGGAGAAATGCCTTGCTCTCATATCAGTAAACCTGCCCTTTGCTCGCTTCGGCAGGGTCTGCAGCAGTACGCTGCGTGCCAGTCGCGCGCATTCATGACCGGAATAGGAACCTTTATTTTCGGTGAGTGCAGTGCCGACATCAGCACCGGGTGCGTTTTCCCCGTTTTTCGGCATTTTAGTTGTGCTCACAGCGAGAACAAACAGCTTCATGTCTCCAGCCTGGCTGTTTTCCGCTTGCCCCTGACGCTGACTTTTCACCGGCTGCTTGTCCGCAGGCACAGCGGGCTTGTTCGCCTTGCAGAAAGCCCTGCAGAGGAGGCTCCCTTACCCGCTTCAGTGGAACGTGCTGCTCTCAGTGGGTGAGAGACGTGTGCTTGAATACCTACCTTTTATAAAAATACAGCACAAGCTTGACGGTTTTGAATAAAGCTCTCGGGAGTCTTCAATGAAAACGTCACTCACGTTTGATTTGTAGGAAGGATCTAGGAAGTTATAACCATCAAGGTGTTTTTCTCTGCTGCTTCTTTGGGCTTACTGGAAGGCTGTTTCGTACAGGACTTTTAGACATTTTAATGAAATTCTTGTATTAAATATCAAAAAAGAACTGTGAAGCTCAGTAGGTGTGGGATCTGTGCCCCTGTCTGTAAGGTCATGGGTTTGAATCTTCAATGGGTATCAATCACCATTGGGTACTTGAGCAAGGCACTTAATCCCAACAGCTACAGGGATGCTGGCTAACCCGGCTGTCTGACCCAGACTTTCCTCATTTAGGAATGTAATGCTTTCTCCCTCCTTAAGTCTCCTTCAGCCATTTTGGCTCTTTGTTGTTATCCGCTCTCCCATCATTCCCTGCCCTAGTGGCCGGCTCCGTCTGCAGCTACACAGTGACGCGTTGGGAGACCCAGAAGTGCGCTGACCTGTGGATGTATTTGGAAACAGGCAGCTACCCGGACAGGTCTCCTCAGAGTAAGTGCCTTTGTACGCCTGTTATTAGGTGCTGGCAGGTGACCACAAGGACTGGAGCAAAGTGTAAAAACTGCACCTAAACGCTTCAGATTCGACTTGTGTCCAGAGGGATATTTTTCACTTTATTATTTTCAAAAACTGCATTGAAATCATCCATTGAGATGCAACAATTTTTCTACGGTTCGACTAATTTAACCCTCGATTTTGTCATAGAGGTCTACCCCCCCCCCCCAAGTAAGCTAGGTATTAAAATAAATCTTGGAAAAACAAGTTTTCTCAGGAGATCCATAGTGAAATCCCATAATTAACACTGTCAAAATTAATGTGAAGTCCCCACACATCAGGTCAGGGGGTATCTCGATAGCCATGCCTCAAAAACTGTTAAAGATAATAACTTGAATTTTTTGTCTTCGTTTCGTATCAGAATAAAACATTCTGACTTATTTAATCTAACCGTGGCCGATTTTTAAATTTTTACCCACCGATACCTTCTCGCATGCCCATGATAAATGCTGAGCCATTTAATTCAATTGAATTTCATTGAACAGACGAAGAAGTTCCTTCCATGACGGAACCTGGTCCCAAAACCACACAGTATGGGGATGTGATGGAATAACCGAAGACGTACAGCTGTCAGGCACTTGCACACTCAGTGGCCATGTCCTCTTCCCAGACTCCCAAAGCATGCTTTGTAGGTTGATTAGTATCTCTGAATTGCTGGTAGTATGATACTGTGTGCACTGTTATGAATTGGCAGCCCATGCAGGGTGTATCCCTTCCCTGTGCCCTCTGCTTCCTGGAATAAACTCCAAGCTTCCCAGCATTCCTGCAGTGGAAAAGCAG
The DNA here is from genome assembly GCA_011763525.2 of Mormyrus iriodes. Lineage (NCBI taxonomy): Eukaryota > Metazoa > Chordata > Actinopteri > Osteoglossiformes > Mormyridae > Mormyrus > Mormyrus iriodes. The sequence continues at coordinate 3,499,512 of JAAGVU020000113.1, forward strand.
GTATGGAAAATAGGACTTACCTGCAGGTGGCGCTGTTTAATTCAGTTTCAGCATTTTTAAGGGAATGTATGGGAAACCTAGATGTAATCAAGATGTTGTACATATTGTTTTTATTATTTTATTTTATAAAGCCAATTTTTAGTTTATGCTATAAAGTAACAATTTAAAACGACTGTTTCCCTACAAGGAACGCTTCACTTCTGTGATTATAATCACTGATGGGTGCACTGTGTCTGTTCTTTTTGTTTGTGCTGACATTTATAATCGTTTAAGCAAAACTAGCTGCTAAACAAATACAAATGAAACGTAGACTTAGATTAATCTGAATGTATATGAGGATCATGCTGCATTGGTATAGTTTTGCTTTGAGATGTAAGGGAATTATTAAACTGTAAAGCTCAGATATGTTTCTCTGAGACATTGGTAAATATATGACATGGGTAAGTGTGTATTGGGGCAGTGAAGTGTAATTCATGACGTTTCTGTTATAAATTAATAAAACTTTTCAATTTGAATGACGCCTTCGTGAAATATGTTCTTCCAATTTTTTTTATTGTTGTAACAAGATTTGAATGGTAAGTAGTTCACTTGCAGATAAACACTTGCTGCTGTACTGGTATTATGCAGGCTAGTGGTGCAGGGGAGGTTATTTACTTGAAAGAGAAATTGTTTCATTTGATTTACTTAAATCCCCATCCTTGGGAAAAAAATAGCATTAGTTTTTTTGGCCAGGTCAGATATTAAGTGCCTGATCCTGCATTATTTACTTGTATCAGTATTATATCTAGTAGGAATTATCCTGCGAAGCTGTAGCGGTTCACATATGGAGTGTATTATTTCATTTTTACTGGTGCTTGGAAAAGAGTCCGTGTGTTTTTATTTATTAGTTTATTAGTCTTACTGTTTTGCAAGAATATTTTGTAATAAAATATTAGTGTGAATTGTCGGGTGCTTTATGCTATGTGATTAAATTTGAAGTAGAATGCTGTGTAGCTGAAATGTCTTATCTCCAGATGACGGTCTCTCAGCGATTTTAATTTATGAAAATGCCTGAAAGAATATGAAACGGCTGTTACGATCCCCAGTCTAGGGTTGAGGACCGACAGAAAGGTAAGGGAAACGGAGGGAGGGAAGACGAGACGAATGGGAAAAGGGAACACGGGAAACAAAGGGGTCTTTTTTGTGGGGGTTTTTTTTTATACACAGACACGTTTACAACAAACAAAAAGGCAGCCACTCCTTACGCACCTCACACACACACACACACAGCAAACAAACAGTCCAAAAACACGGTATCCGAAGGGGCGAGCAAAGAGAGTAGTCGGGAGCTAAGTGAGAGTTTAGAACCAGAAGTCAAACAAACCGAAGGCAAAGGTACAAAAGGGGCGAAGCAGAAAGTCAGAAACTAAAACAGTCACACAGAAATCAATCGGAGGAAAAGCAAACCAAGACAGCAAGAGCGCCCCCTCTGGATGCGATCAGCTGGCCTTTATCCTCGTCCGGAACACAGGGTCAGAGGTCAGAGGCCGGAAGGGGCGTGGCAAGGGCGTGGCCGGAACCGGGAGGCGGGCTGAAGCGGCAGCTGACGAGTGGAGCTTGGGTTAGAAGACTGAGGCGTCCTGTACACGTATCCAACACTCTTACGGCACGTAACAGCTGGTAGGATGTGTGTAGAAGATGTCAGTGCAGTTGGTGGAAATCCCAACCAGTGCTGAATATTTGTCCACAAAAGCTTCTGTTGAGCTACTTTTGAGTCGTGTCTCTGGAACGTTTAGTCACTGTCCATTAGCAGAATGTCATGTTGCTGAAAATGGAATTTACAGGCAGCTGCTGCAGACATTCCACAGTCATTTATGAAACGTACATTATAAAATATTAAGACTTGCCTTCTGACCAAGGTGACAGACTTCATTTTATGCCTTTGCAATGCACTCACTCAAATGAGGGTTTGTGAGTCGCACTAATGTACTGTGTATTTTTAATGAGGCATTTTAATTTTATTAAGCGTTTCTGCCATTTGAGTTATATCTCGCAAAATTGATACTGAAGCAATGAACAGCATTCGTAAATAAATCTGAAAATGAGATCCCAATAGAAATGCCTGGTGGGTGTCATGTGTTATGATCTAATTTCAAGAAATCGTGAGAGACTTGGGGTAAGATGAACTGAACTGAGAAAGGAGATTTTTGGATGGAGCTGAGCTGTTTGTGAGATCTTCGTTTGTCGAGAGAATCCGAGGAGCAGGCAAAGCAGTAAGTCTTTAAGCAGGAATCCAAGGCCTCGGCCCCTCCCTAACTTCGATTTTCCACTCCAGAACCCTTTCCTGTCTTGTAATCTAGTCATTTTTCACATTTCCATCCTACATGAGACACTTGCATTTTAAAAGTAGTTGCATGAGGGCTGATACAACAATCCTCCATAAAATTCAAGTCAATAGTGTTGATGGTGATAGGCTGAGATATAGCTACAAGATAATCTGGAAAGTCATTTGTGTCTACAGAAATTAATGTCAGACTTCAGCAATTCACATCTTTGCGGCATTTTATCTGAGTAGATTTTTAAAAAGCTGGGATTCACTGACCAAAAATTACAGATTAAATTAGAAGTATTCTTGATTTAACACCACTGAATCGTCACATGTAACATTACAGAAACCACACCTCTGAAATAAAGTAACATTAACTTCTTCTTTTATAGGTCTGGTTACTCTTTAGCTGTGTATGTTGTCCTCTTGGATTTATACAAATGTCAGTATTTTGGCAAAATACTGATGAGATCTTGTTTCAAATGCTATAGTTTAATTATACCAACACTGGATTTTCTGTACAGGATTCCATACAGGATTTTGTGTTTACAGAGCATGCAATAACATACAGTGAAAGCATGCATTTAAGTATTTGGGTATATGTTTAAGTACAGGGCTGCTGAATAACTGAAGGTGGTAAAGTATCTTATCATAGATGTGGTGTCTGTTGCCCATGCAAGCACATGACATCCAGCACTGAATTTTACAGTCAGATTCTAAAGGAAATAAATAGTAATAATAATAATAATAATATCAAGTTATGCTTTGTAAGCCTTGGTCCACTGTCATTTCCTGGATCTTAGAGAGCTTTTACTCTAAGCTCTCTGAAAATCTTTATGACAGCCAATCACATGGCTGAATGGTTAGACATGTGCATTAATACACTATATTGCCAAAAGTATTGGGACACCCCACCAAATCATTGAATTCAGGTGTTCCAGTCACTTCCATGGCCACAGGTGTATAAAATCAGGGCACCTAGGTATGCAGACTGCTTCTACAAACATTTGTGAATGAATGGGTCACTCTCAGGAGCTCAGTGAATTCAAACGTGGTACCGTGGTAGGATGCCACCTGTGCAGTAAGTCCATTTGTGAAATTTCCTTGCTTCTAAATATTCCATGGTGAACTGTTAGTGGTATTATAACAAAGTGGAAGCAATTGGGAACAACAGCAACTCGGCCACGAAGTGGTAGGCCATGTAAAATCACAGAGTGGGGATAGCACATGCTGAGGTGCACAGTGTGCAGAAGTTGCCAATTTCCTGCAGAGTCAATAACTACAGACCTCCAAACTTCATGTGGCCTTCAGATTAGCTCAGGAACACTGTGTAGAGAGCTTCATGGAATGGGATTCCATGGCCAAGCAGCTGCATCCAAGCCTTACGTCACCAAATGTTAATGCAAAGTGTCGGATGCAGTGGTGTAAATCACACCGCCACTGGACTCTGGAGCAGTGGAAACGTGTTCTCTGGAGTGACAAATCATGCTTCTCTGTCTGGCAATCCGATGGATGAGTCTGGATTTGGTGGTCCCAGGAGAATGGTACTTGCCTGACTGCATTGTGCCAACTGTAAAGTTTGGTGGAGGGGGGATTATGGTGTGGGGCTGTTTTTCAGGGGTTGGGCTTGGCCCCTTAGTTCCAGTGA
>JAAGVU020000113.1:3503564-3516043 GCA_011763525.2 Mormyrus iriodes
AGGTCTATAAAGACATGGATGAGCAAGTTTGGTGTGGAGGAACTTGACTAGCCTGCACAGAGCCCTGACCTCAACCCAAGAGAACACCTTTGGGATGAATTAGAGCGGAGGCTGTGAGCCAGGCCTTCTCACCCAGTGCCTGACCTCACAAATGCTCTCCTGGAAGAATGGTCAAATATAAACACACTCCTAAACCTTGTGGAAAGCCTTCCCAGAAGAGCTGAAGCTGTTATAGCTGCAGAGGGTGGGCCAACTCCATATTAAAGCCTATGTGTTAAGAATGTGATGTCATTAAAGTTCATGTGTGTGTAAAAGCAGGCGTCCCAATACTTTTGGTAATATAGTGTATGTCTATATATTGTAATTGATGTTTTAATAGACATTTTTTTTCTGGAAATCGTTTAGTAGTAGGTTACTAATATACATTAAAAGTCTTTAGCTAGACAGCATGCAAATTTGGAGCCATCAATGGAGTTCTGTGAAAGTAATAATGTGTCAAGAGAAAGCAGGTTTACTTTACTGGACCAGTTATTCCAGTCATCCCTGCCATTAATTCCTGCCCCATTCCATATCCCAGGCAAACTCAACTTTGATTCAAATCCTTTGGAGCTGAAGATTTAAAGCACTTCATGAAAAAGGATAATGTGACAGCTCAGCTCTCAAACCACTGGTCACATGCACAGTGATATATATAAAGGGAGAGACAGCAATGCTTTGGGGAGGGGGGGTGACAGTGGCGTTTGGGGGAAAACGGACAAGGTAGGAGTGAATCTGCATGTGTCATGTGACTGCCCATGATGGGAGAAGGAATGATTGGAGTATAGAGCAGTATTTCTCAAACCAGTCCTTGGGGACCCACACACAGTTATGTTTTTACTCCCTCTCAGCTCCCAGTAGGGAGCAAAAGTGTGGACTGTCTGGCAGAGAGCTGGGAGGGAGCAAAAAAGTGGACTGGCTGGGAGTCCCCGAGGACCGGTTTGAGCAACATGGGCATAAAGTCATATTGACGTACAACAGAGGACACCTGTGTCTAATGCAGTGATACCTGCGTCATTGCTGAGGTCTGTGGAGTGTGAGCCCGTTTGAGAAAGAGAGAGAGACAGAGAGAGGGAGAAGTGGAGGGAGTGTGCTGAAACAGCGGGGCCTTGCAGATACCGCTGGTCCCTCTGTGAGTCCATTCGGCAGTGAGTGTGCAGCTCATATTGAGCGATGCAGCTATTCATTTGTTGAAAGGCCAATCGACTGACCTCTGAATGAAAATCCACAGCTGTATCCCCCCCTGCCCAGCAGACCAGCTAAAGAGATCAAGAAATGTAAAACCAAGTGTTGCATTTGCTCGGGGGTTTAGGGAACTTGTGAAGATACTATATGCAGACACTCCCTGGGTTAGAATGGTCCGTGTTAAGATATTTGGACTTTACAATTGGTAAATATTTTTCACTTTCAGTACATTATTCAATAAATTACATGAGATATTTAACACTTTATCATAAAATAGGCTTTGGGTTGATTTTGCCCAACTGTAGACTAAAGTAAGTGTTCTAAGCATGTTTGAGGTAGGCCAGGCCAAGCTATGATAGGTTAGGTGTGCCGTATTAAAATGCGTTTTTGCCTTACAATATTTCTGCCTTACTATAGGTTTATCGGAACATAACCCCATCGTAACCCAGGGAGTTTCTGCACTGTGTATTTTTTCCCATTTGGTGTAAATGGATAGTGGGTAGAGTTTGTTTTGTTGGGGTTCTACACCGGTGCCTCTCCTCCTTCACACTACAAACCTGGCTGGTCACCAACCTGCTTCCAAAACCAGCATGTTGCAGAAAATGGATGGATGCTGGATGGACTAGACTGTCCACCAGAAGCTAAGCAAGTTTGGGCCTGGCTAGTACTTGGACAGGAGACCAACTCGGAAAGCTGGGTTGTTAGTGTGACCAACAGGTTATCCCATCCAGCGGTCTGTGTAGATCCCAGTGCCCCAGTGCAGTGACATGGAAACCCATCCTGTGGAATGGGTGGATCCCAGTGCCCCAGTGCAGTGACGGGGACACTGTACTGTTCTGGATGAGATGTGAAACCAAAGTCCTGACTCTGTGAGATCATGAAAAATGCCTGTGCATCTTTTGAAAGGGTATGGGTGATACCCTGCTATCCCAGCTACAACTACCCGCGGTGGCCCTTTGTAAATCTGGCCATCTAATTGGTGAATTCTCTCCTGCCCCAAATTGACTGCGTGGACTGCATACAGGGGCAAAATGGCTGCTGTCGCATTATCTGGGTGGGGGGGCTGCACAGTGGTGGTTGAAGTGGCTCCCATTGGCGCTGTAATAAGCGCTTTAAGTGTCTTGCAAAGCGCTATATAAATGTAACATTCATTCACTCATTCTGAAGTGTCTGTTAAATACACAAATGAAGGTGAGATATAACCTTATTGATAAAAACTATGGGTCCAATCTAAGGAAAGTTAAATACCACTATTGATTTTTCCCCTAACACCCTGCCTGGCCTTCTCTTCACTGCATTCCTCTCTCTTATGACCTTGAACAACTGATATGAGGGCATCGATTTGGTCATTATGTTTTGCTAATCCAGGGACACTAGGAATCCAAACAGTGCCCACACACTTTAAATGTAATACATGTGCATTTTAATAGGCTGCAAGTATGATGAAACAGGGCTCTATATTATCATTGTCTATATTTTTATATTATTATTATAAGAAAGCTATTCTTGATGGAGAGTAATCATTGGCATATTTTGAGAAATGCGTAGATCTGTTCACTTACTGGGAGATACAATAATGTCGTAATTTTCATTGGGCCAGTTGGTGCAGGGAACAGTCTGAGATCCCATCAGAAACAGTGCCATGACCTGGGCACCCTGTAATACCATGCCATATCAGTGTGCTGACTCACATTGGGTAGACGTGTGATTCAGTTGGTTGTCACTCTATGCCTGTAACAGGAAGCTTGCTGCTTTAAATCCCATGATTGACAGAGTGTGATTTCACTGTCTGGCTCTTCAGTAAGGCCAATTGCTCCAGGGACTGTCTGACCCCGCTTTAGCTATTCTGCATGTCTTTGGATAAAATAAATAAATGGGTCACCAAACCGGTTGAACAGCATGCTTCTACGATAATACCCCTCTACATCTCTTGCCTAATACTCTTTGTTGTTTAAAAATACCCCACACCACCCGTGAGAATTATTAGGAATGAAGTGACATATATATATATATACATATACATATATATATATAATTATTAATTAATGCTCCGACTCTTTCACACACAGGTGAATTTACCGTTATTAATCTACAGTACAGTTTAATCTTTTTCCTTAACGCACGGCTATTTTCTACGTTTCGCCCATGTGTTTATAATATAAATCTGAGCACCGTTTCCAACCGGTGCCATAATTGATACCGGGCAACGTGGCCGCGAGTTCAAACAGACAAAAGCGAAAACTTAAACTTGCGTTTGCTCTGCGTTTCAACCAATCAATGGCTAGCACTTCGCGGCGCAGCCAATGGCAGAGCTGCAGTTGGGGAAAAATGCTTTGTGACGTTTGAAGGCGGTCCTGTTAAAAAAAAATCGAGCCGTCCCACTTACAAAAAGAAATTGAAGGAGTGACAGGGGTGTATTTACCTTTGCTCTATGGTATGAGGTAAACTTTTTGAAAATAAAAAGTTCTTTGTTTAATTTGTGCAAACATCGGTATTTTGATTATTCTAGGACACTCAAGCCTACATCTAGTTATAAGATATACCATACCCTTCCTTCATGGCTTTGATTACTGCAGATCGTGAGTGCAAAGTGAACGCAATTTGCAATAAACCTGAAGCTGGGAGAGAGACTATTCAAAGTGCACGCAACCACAGAGACAGGAGAATGAAGCCAACTGAAGCGGAGTTTTCTACCGACGGCCTGCCCAAGGCTTTCCTGCACAGTCTGCGGACGCTGTTTGATATCCTGGATGATGGGAAGAGGGGATTTGTGCATATATCCGAGATCGAGAGCCGGTGGCAGGGGGCCGACACGCGGGATTTGCCGGGAGGGGTCCTGGAGTGCCTGCGGCGGGTCGCCCCACCGCACGGCTGCTTGACGTTTGAGCGCTTTGTTGCAGGACTAAGGTACTCGATGCTCAACCCCGACAACGGCCACCTAAAGCCCCGTTCGGGGGTTCATCAGCGGCAGCCGCACTCGCATTGCACCGGCCAGAATCAAGGTCCACCGCAAGCACGGCAAACCCCTGGGTTGAAATCACAAGGCTGCGCCCCCGGTGCGCGTACCGTGGAGAATAACGTACGCCCACTGGGACCCAGCAATGCGGTCAATACGCAGCAGAACCGGGCCAGACACGAGGACTCAAACCCTGACAGCCAGGGGGAGTGGGGACCCACTACGGCTCCAAGCGTCCCAGCCCGGTACAGCAACGCCGGGTACGACAGGACGGGGAGAAGTTTGGAACGGATTCCGGTTGCACCCGAAAGCGGTCCACATGCAGCCGATTCGGTCAGAAATGGGAAGCAGACGCAGAACAAGGTCCGAGAGTCACTGGCACTCGAGTCGTCCCAGACCCACAAAGGAAGTAAGTTTTGTGCTGAGCGAGCATCTTGCTTTTTCATGAATGCTAATTATATCCAAGGCACCCCAGCACATCTAAGGTACGTTGGCCGTTATGTACAATGAATGCGTTTGGTTTTACGCCATTGCAATGTGATCGTGCATGCAAAAAAACAAAGGATGCTGGCTGATCGGTGCTGGCAGGGGACTTGGTATCCCTGGGTGCACTAGTTCTGCATTGGGGGGGGGGTGAATCTGGATTAACCCGAAAGCTTTATCGGTGCCATTTGTCCAAAAGGGACGGGTACGTGTTACTTTTCCCTGGAGTCCAATGTCTTCAGTAACTGTACCACTGAGGTGGCTGGAGTTTGTAGCTTAAACAAATAACGGTCCGAGTCCGCTCCTCCTGGCACTCTCCTGCTGGTATCTAGGGCTGGTTCTTTATCCTTATTATTGTAAATATACGGTGATAATCGGTGATTCAGGGCTGAGGCACGCTTCGATGAGTCGCGGCACGCTTGCTGACTGATCGCCCCTGAGGATTTGGGGTGGTGTGGGGCAGATACGGACATGCATGCAAACGGCGCACCGCATTATCACGACAATTACGTCGCTTTGAAATCACCCAGCACTCTGCTGCAGGCCCCACCCATCTCTATTGACCACGCGGCCAGGGGAGGTCCGGTTAATTAGGCCAGATTCACCAACCATATGGTTTTGCACTGTGGGAGCAAACCAAATCGATGTATGCAATTCCACGCGTATAGAGTGGGGCTGGGATGCAAAGCACCCAGCCTTGAAGGTATGAGGTGACGGTGCAGTCTGCATGCTGCATCTTAAATCTCACCCGATGGTGGAAAATGGCAGGGTTAAATGACATTGGTAGTTGGTGGGTTCATTTGCATTGATTCCAGTCCAGATTTATAGAACATACAAATATTGTGCTGATTCCCTGCAAAAACTCCAGCAGGATATGAACTAAACAGTTTATATATAGCATTTGTAGTCTTATAGGTAAATGACTAGCCTCAGTTCTGATATCCGCTGGATTGTGAGCTCGATTATAAACAATATTGGCTCCTATATATCAAATGACAGCTGTTACTAACCCTCAACCAGAATGATCTGTGGTCCTAAATCTGACCCTGCTGCCCAGAAACCCTAATACTTGCACCATTTGGGCGAGACTGAAGAGCACAGTGGCGTAACCTTCTCTACACACATTGCAGATTACAGCGGATTACGGCGCATTGGTGATTGAGGTGTGGCAGCACACGTGTGACGGCGGTAATCCTATAGCAACACATCTCTGGGAGCCTGTTTCTGTTTATCTGAGCTTTTAGAAGCACTGTATAGCATTGGAGTTTTGTCCCGACTTGGTAATATTGAGACAGCATGGGGGATTGTGGGAACTTGGCAAGAAATCTATCGTGGGATTATGGAGAAAGGGCAAAAACTCGAGTGGAATAATGAGTAGTGTGAACTCTCCAGCATTTTGTGGGTTTTAATCCTAGATTGGGCACAGAAGACTTGCCATGCTTGACATGTCAAGGTGATGTAATTTCTACACCACCCATTAGGATAAGATGTGCGGAGGACAAAGATGCTTTGTTTTGCTTGGAGGAGTTCCATTATATTTGGCCCACATGAGCTCATGTGCCTCCACTGTTTATCTTTCACGGCTGTGCACCTTGCTCCCAATTTTCTCTCAAAATTCAGGTAATGCCGTGAGCAACGTGGTAGAAGTGAGACTGGAAATAACTGGTGAATAAAAAGCAGTACTGTCCCTCGGCATCCAAGGGGGATTGGTTCCAGGACCCCCAGGAATGCCAAAATCCACAGATTCTGAAGTCGCTTATATAATATGGCGTACTATGTGCAAATAACCAAAGCATATCCTCTGGTTTACTTTACATCGTCTCTAGATTACTTATAATACCTAATACAATATAAATGCAAGGTAAATAGTTACTCTGCTGTATTGTTTAGGGAATAATGACGAGGAAAAGTCTGTATGTGTTCAGCATAGACGCAACCATCATAGTACATAGAAATCATAATTGTAAATAAAATATAAATTAATTCTCTCGCTCTTCATTTGTGTGGATTCAGTGCAGTACTAGGCACACAACAAATTCAAGTTTTGCCTTTTGGAAGTTTCTGGATTCCCCCCCCCCCGCCCCCAAACATTTTCAATCTGCGGTTGATTGAATCCGCGAATGCAGAACCCACGTCCGGAGGGCCGACCGGATATCAAATTCTGTGCTTTCAAGAGCCCTCTGGCTCATTGCTGTCTGATTTCTGATCTCATCTCACTCTACGTGTTGCAGGGTGGGGAGGTGGTAGCTAGGGAAAGCGGTGCTTGTTGGGGCTTGCTGTCATGCTCTGGATTAGCTGTGAGCTGTCTGCAGAAGAACTAGTTCGTGGATTTACACGGTGTACCAGTACCCCCCGTCCCCCCAGACTGCCTTGGGTTTACTTTCTCGACAGTAAGCAGGGGTAGAGGGTAGCAAATAGCCTTTAGTTTCAAGATCCAAGTTATTCTCACATACAGATATACTGGTACAACTGACAGTGGAATAAAAATCTGGCTTCCTACTGCAACTATAGATTTTATAGTCGTGTAGGTGAATGACTAACCACAGTGCTATTATCCCAATGGATTGTGAGCTTGACTGTAAACAATATCGGCTCCTATAAATCAGTTGACTGCTTTTACTAATCCTCAACCAAAAGACAGTACAGATTAATTAAATTTATTAAAAATGGGTGTGGGTAGCAGATTAAAAACAAAGCATAAATCTAAGATAATTAAAGGGATATGTATAAAAATACAATTTGAAGACAATGTGTAAAATAGCATTATGTACAGCATACATGGTAGGCAGTTTGACCTGTTTAGGGTTGAAACAACTTATATAATGCAGAGCACATATGTATGTAATACCACAAGTACACAACAACGTTTGTCAGTTGTTTACTTGTGGCACCTTCTTGGGAGTTTCCCCTGACACCGCTGACTTAGCTGACTTATACAGGCATGTAGAAAATCACTTTCTGACTCACTAATTAGATTGATGTGACAACGGGCAGTTTGAATGAAGAATCATTTACACCCCCACACTCTGTCCTACGTTCAGCTATTGATGCACATCTGCTGTTGTCTTACTAATTGCACACTTAACAGGTAAAAAAAAAAAAAAAATCAGTATTACACTCAGAATTCTCAATGGTGAAAATTGAAGTATTGATCTAAGCTGGTTTTAAGATGAAGTACCATTGCTGCCCATGATTAAACAGATGATGTCATGTTTCATGTAAGGCATAAGTCCATAGTATTGAAAACCACACTGTTGCAGTTACACACCATCACCTTTCAAGTCACCGACCACGTGGCAAAACTCTAAAGCAGTTGACCGGTATTTAAACATAACACTTCCAGGTTTAGCGATTGTTGTGAAATCTCTGTTATTCCCGCTAGAAGATTTCTTTTGGTTCATGGAGCAACCACTAGGGGGAGTACCCCTATAAATCCTCTGCACTTTAGGCACCAATCTGGCAATTGTTGTATCTAACACCGTTCACTTTCAGGCCCTGCCTTCGGCCTTTGTTTTCAAAACACTTGATTTGTTCTTTTTTGCGTGCCTATAGGAAACCAGGCAAAAATCCACGTTAGTATAACTCCCTCTAGTGTCCAGTCTGCTTAATGCAGAGAACTGCAATGCTGGTTGCTTTACAGAAGTGGCTGTCAGCTGCCTGCACTGTGGCTATTTCCCCTTAGGCGCTTCTAGACCCTATTTAGGGTGGCTTTGGCCCATTTTTTTTGTCTCAGCCCCACTGAAAAACATTTAATGATTTCCATATACATTTCGTACCCCCAGCTCAACAAACTTAATCGTGGAGATCCCTCTTCCTCTCAGCAAATGTAATCTTGGGGGGGGGGGGGGACGTTCCATATTTCTTCAGGCGGCTGAGCCTCCCTAAGGGCAGGCATGGAGTGGGAGCTTTATGCCCAAAGACCAGCCCATTTTGTCTACATTCTGGAACTTTGATAATTGATACCACAGTTCAAGTCTTATTATCCCGATTAAATTTCATTAGTGGCATTTCAAGAAAAATAACTAAATAGCATATTGAACTGTTCAAGCAGTCTTTCAGCTCCGCCTTATCGCTTTTTAACATCCATCGTTTGAGAAACTTCCGCGTGCTTGTGTGTGTGTGTGCGTGTGTGCGTGTGTGTGTGTGTGTGCGCGCACTCGATGGTTAACATTCCGAAGCGTTGTTGTAGAATTTTAAACTTGTACAGTTTTGTTTCCGACTAGACAAAAACTTGTCAGATTATTTTGTTTCTGACCGGCACAACAGCTGAGCGGCCCACCGGAAATTCCCCCGAGTCTCCTGATTGACCGCTCCGGGCCTGACGAAGGGTCAAATCCTAGAATCGCCCCTGCTTTTTAAAAAATGTCTTATTGAGCTTTAATTGATTTATTATTCCTGTTTTGCATCTGTGCAAGCCAAACAATACCGCAAATTCCTATTGGTACTATCAATCACTTCATTGTTATACTAGCTGTAACAGACTGACAGATACATTTTAAACACACACAAGGTTCTACACCTTCATCTTTACTAAATTGAAATGAGGTTTTACTGTTCCAAAGCAAGCATAGTATTTGCAAAAATGTTGCAAGGCATTTTAGCAAAGTCCACTAGGAACCACTCCAACTGTCCCAGAATCAGTAGTGGTGCATAAATTAGGGGAAGACAAAAGAAAAGAGAGGCCAGTTATTTGTGTTTTTGTACTTTGAACTGGATATTCAGTTGATTTGACACTAGTTTTTATTCTGCTTTACTTTCATGCTCCGGCAAATAGGCCTCAGCTTTTGAATATTTGTGACGACCTGAGTTGCGGTCGGGACGAAAATGAAGTGCATAGAAGAGAATAACAGGCTTGTGAACTCTGGATTCCCTGGGTCTGTTTTGAAAGGCACCTCTTTACACAGTGTTATGAGCAGAGTCACCTTATGGACTTGGTAGGTTTGTCCTTCCCTCTGCATTAACTGGAACCCTTCCGTTACTGTGCGTCTTACACCCATGTATGCCTGTAGTTTTTGCTGTGTACTTCCTGTGTATTGCTGCTGGATGTTCTGCACCCGGTCTGATTTTGCACATGTTTTCTGACTTAAAAGCTGAATTAAAACTCACATGTACGACAAGCCACAAGACAGCCAAAATGAGTGTTCCTAGCATCTAGACAATAAAATTACATTTGATTAATGAAGAATTTTTGTGTGATTTTGTTGATTTATGCGTATTTACATGGGTGTTTGTTTTTCTGTATGAACTATGCTGCGTTTTCACGGAATTTTTTATTTGTTTATTTTCGCTGAATTGTTGCTGTGACATCATTTGCCAAAAGGCTGGTCTCGCTAGCAGGTCTCACACCCCCGGGAACCGCTGTCCCAGAGTTCCAGTGCGCTATTCTTCTTCAAGCACAATGGTGGGTTGTATGGGGGACTGTAGAGTTCACCTCTGGGCCCCATTCTCTGTTTATGCAGGTGGCGATGAGGGCAGGGGGTTGCCCCGGTCGCAAAGTGAGACCAGCACGGGATTGGTTGGAGCCAGGCGGCATGGGCGGAGCCGAGCAGAGCAGAGGCGCCACACCATCACGAACGGGGTAGACTATGGAACGGTACTAAGCACACAGCCGCAGACCTGGGCTTGCTCTCTGGTTTTTATTTTATTTTTTCCCAGTATTAGGAAGTGGACCAGCTTTTAATTCTGTCATCAGCCTTCATGTGTTTCCAGCAGGGGCACCAGCAGAAATTTTTCTGTAGGGTTGCCAATAATTTTTAAGGGGTGACACAAACACCAAGACATAATAATAATAATAATAATAATAATAATAATAATAATAATAATAATAATTAATAATGATGATGATGATGATGAGAATAATTACAATCTAACCAGCACGGTTTATTCCACTGCAATGTGTTTGAAGTGGAACATTGCTAACTAATTTCAAATATAGGTAATTATTTTTAAATGCATCAAGAATAATCTTGGCTCATCCAGCATAAGCCACATGTAAAATAAAACGTTTTACAGACTTGTTCATTCAGGAGTGTCATGGTGCAAACGAGTAAGCCACACAAACTGAGGGCAGGTGCTACACAGTAAGGGTCCAGCAGTGCACCGCAGCTTTCCATGGTTTCACTTCTGAAATAAAATTATACAGCCGCATTTGGGGGTAGCCACAGGGGTGGCCAGAGGTTTCCAGTGGGTGGCGCCCTTGCTTTCCAGCAATACTTCCTGACAAGCTAGCAATAAGCAGGGAGTTAGTTAAGAGTTCACTAGGTGATCAGGCGAGAACAGGTCGAGGTTGCTTCGCAAGAACTGGATATGACCAAATCAGGTTGTATATATAGTTTTTAAATTATTTCTGCTTCAGAACTGGCCAGTGTCACAGAGTGCCAGCATTGCATTCTGGGTAAAGAAAAAAAGACAATGGGAAAGGGGGTGCACTTGACCGAGGAGCTGTTCTGTGGTCCGGGGGCTTTGTGATCTAATGGCTGTGTGACTGCAAAGTCCTCGGATTTAGATTCTGGGGAGGGGTGTCACTGCCGTGCCTTTTCTGGAGGGGAATGCTGGCTGTCCTGAGCTGCCTAATCATACGTCCAGTTATAGGCATGATAAGCATGTAAATCCTGGTTATGTAAATGTCCCCGGGGAGATTGTGTTAGCAATGGCTACGCATTAGTCCATTGCTAAAGCTGCCTGAATGCGTTTTCTTTATTGCACGGGCCACTACCCAAACTTATGTCAACAAGTTATATTCCTGTGCCGTCCCCCTCCCCAGTACCCCCCCCCCACTCTGTCCCTCCCCTTCTCTTTTCCCCTGTCCTGCCTCGTTATTCACTCCCCTGTTTTCCCCACTGCCTCCCTCTCTCATTTTCTCTCAGAACAGCTAGACATACTCTCTTCTGTTGTCTCTCTCCTTGCTGCACTCCTTCTTCTGCTCTTTCTTTTGGCACCGCCCCTTTCCCTCCCTCCCCCCACTCCCCTGTCCCCTGTCCCGGCCGGCCGACTGTGCGTCTGTCTCCATGGTAATGAGTCGGGTCGGGCCAAGGGGCCTAAGAGCAAGGGACTCGCCTGGGCAACCTGGCCCAGCCTGGACAGCGGTTTGGGCAGCCTACACGACAGTCTTCATCCCCCTGAGCAGCAGCCTGTGTAGCAGCGAGGCACTGCAGTTTTTCCTCTGGGTGAGTGGAAGGCTTTTAAGCTGGAGGGAGAGAGCAGGTAGGACTCGCGGACGAGCAGTGCGGGGACTGGAGGCCCAACGTTTATCTGTCCATGTTATAATGTGTGCCACGATGTCAATATTTAGACAAAGGGTTAAGAGGTGAAGCTCTGTAGGAGTAGTGGGTTGATATTTTGACTGACTGACTGCCTGTCTACCACTGATAAGTAGTGTGGGTTTGCGATGTTCAGGAGAGCAGAGCTGATGTCCAGGAGGGCACTGGACCCTTGAATTTGCTAGTTCTGGCTGACATTTTTCTTTTGGAAGGTCTCGCTCGGTGCCCTTGTGTCTGTCTGTGTTTTGTTTCATAGAAGTTTATTGGTGGACGCTGTCGTGTGACTTTCACTTTCAGCCTGTCAGCGATGTTGTGAGCCTAGAAATAGATGTAAGCTGTGAGATGCCAGCTGTATCATCTCCACCTCCTACTTGTTCAGCTGTGCAGAATGTCCCACCATTGTGTAGTTACCCCCCCCACCTCCCCCCGTTTAGCCCTATAGAAAGTGCATTTTTTTCCCTTGCAGTGGCTCGCCACCCAGACTCGCAGCCTGACATTTTGGGTTGCACTTTATTCCCTGTATAATGGCAGCCACTTCCCCCACCCCCCTTGCTGCCCCC
>JAAGVU020000113.1:3516058-3544489 GCA_011763525.2 Mormyrus iriodes
ACATTCACCCATTCTCTGGCTGTAGCTCTCGTTTAAATACTTTGATGGGGGACCTGATTAATATGTCCCGGGATAATAAGTAACATTGTTATTTTTTCAGACAAACATCCGTATTTCAGTTTTGTTTGAAAATATGCTTATTAATAAGTAGCTATTAAAAATGTTGTTAAAAACGTCGTGAAAAGAGAAAATGTGCCATGTAAGTTAGTGAGCAGCTGAAGGTGCGAGAAGGAGGTGCGATTGTGTCCGAAAGCCGGGTTTACGGAGCGTGAAGAGCTGCCTTCCGTTGCCATGACTACGGACTGGGAATGGGGCAGCGTTTCGGAATGACTTCAGGAATGAGCGGCTCCAAGGAGCTGCCAGCTCGATTTCCATATTATGAATCGACGCTGGCAGTATTTTAAGCGCTTTTTTTTTTTGGAGGCGAAGCTCCTTGAAATTTGAATTCCCTCAAATTAATTGACCTCCAAGCAACTGCCTACCCATAACACATTGCTACAAAAGGTGAAAAAGTTCCCGTCTTCCTCCTTTGCCCCCACCCAGCTGAAGCAGATGAAGGAACTGGAGCAGGAAAAGGACTCCTTGCTTGCGGGGCTGGACGTCATAGAACGGGCCCGGGAGTGGTACCAGAACCAGATCCAGAATGTGGCAGAGAGGCAAAGGCAAATGGGCCAGACCAAACCCAGCACGGTGAGGCAATATGTTCCTGATTCTGCTGCCTGCATCTGAGCTTTGAAAACGGCCTCAGCTTAATCTTGAAATGATGGCCGTTGGCCCTAATTGGACGGACTGGACTAACTTCAACAGCAACCATCGGAATTGTAACACAATGCTCCGCCAGCGTGGTGAGTAAGACCTGACACACTATTTCTGTTCTTCTTTCGTCCATCGTCACCTTCAGGATCTCTTCTCGGACTCCGGTCAGGGCCGCCCGAACCTCCTGCTTCCCAAGTTGCAGGACGTCAACCGTTGCCTGAATGAGCTCATATCCTGCTCCGGAATGGTTAGTGTGAGTCGCCCTGATTCGTGTTTCATGTTCTTGTCATTTATCAGTGTTTTCGAAAACTGTTGGTAACTCTACATGTAACAAGTGCACAATGATCATTCTGAAGAACGTTCTAGTATGTTTGCCTTATGTTACCTGGTTTTAATGGATGGTTGCTTTCTTGAATGCTGGCTCTGAGGCTGGCACCATCTCCTCCCTTGGTGTCCCCTTCCTGAAGCTGCTGCACAGCAGATAGTCCCTGAGCAAATGCCTCCATACTAAGCAGGAGTTCCAAAGTCAAGTTTTTTTGTTTTTTTTTTGTATTTCTCCTTACTCATTGTGTAGCCCTTCACATCTCATGGTGCTCCACCCCCAGCCATTCCCTCGAACCCCCAGCCTCCACCCCCCACAGTACCAAATGCTGTTCAGAGACTGAAGGACCAGAACCGGCTCCTCACCCAGGTCAGACTCTACTACAACCCCTGACCTTCACACCATCATCAAAAAATAACTCAAGAATCCATTGTTTTTCTGCAACTCTGAACACTATGTTTCCTGTCCTGTTTCTGCCTTTCCCCTTCCCAAAATCTCCCCTTCCCCTGTTCCTCTTCTACTCGTTCATGTTCAGGAGGTGACTGAAAAGAGTGAGCGGATCACCCAGCTGGAGCAAGAGAAATCTGCTCTGATCAAGCAGCTCTTTGAGGCACGTGCTCGCAGTGCCCACGACAACAGTGCCTTGGACTCCACCTTCATCTGAGTCCACCCAAATGGGCAGGCACAACCATAGGCTCCGCCTTCACTTGACCACTCCAATGACTGGAACCCCCTAGGCTCCTCCTTCACTCACCACTACTGTGACCTCAACTCTCCAGGCCACTCCTGGATCTGGCCAAGCCCATGACCTTGACGACCTAGGCTCCGTCTTCACCTGGCCCCTTGTGAGACACTGGCATGACGGTTGCCCCCCCCTTGTCCCTCAACTTTTTTGTACTGTGGAGTTCTTCCTCCTGTGGCACTAACAGAAGATGAACCCTACTTCCATCACTTTAAAAAACCTTCTTAATAAGAGACTTATAATGGAAAAACATCAGTCACTTTCCAACTTGGAGTGAATCCCATTAAACTCTTTTATTACCTTTTTAATGAGAAACTATTTTCACCCTTCGTTTGTTTTAAGCTATCCCCCCCCTTAATGGAGTGATTTAATTCTTCATGAATTTAATTACCCTAATAGTGGCTATACCCGTCCTTATGGATGTTTGGTATTCAGAACCAATGGGGAATATTTCCACAGTACTGGGGGCTTCTGACAAACCAAAAGCTGACAACCACAGGTCGGACCTTACCGTTAACGTGGACGGATTGGCTCAGTGCTACATTCTTGATTAAATGGCGACACCACCCCCCCCCCCAAATCCCTTCAGTGAGTGTGAATGCCATGAATAAGAGCAAATATTCCCCAATTGGGGAATGTGTAGGCGGGACAAGAATGGAGCTTGCATGCTGAAGAGATCTGCGGCCTTGAGGTTTGACCTTCATCCAATCCCACCCCCCCCCCATGGCGAATGAAAACGGAAGTGACTGGAAGGTGGTGCAGTTGGCAGTACGGAAGTGTTTTGGTGGATGTGTTGTGACCCCTCCCTTAACCCTTGTGTATTTTACTTCTTCCGTTCTAAATTCTAGAATCTATAGAATTTAACCTCATTTTGAAAATGGACTGGGGTCACTTCAACCCCCAAAATAACACAGGGGTTAAGTTGCTGCGAGTGTGATGCTGCGGTGGAGGTAGGTCACTGTAGGTTGAATAAGTTTGAGTTGGACCTACGCATTATCAGCTTACGGAACAGGGAATTACAGTACATTCTCCATCTATCCCACTATAACCAGTAACTCCCAGCCTTGGTTACATACAGGTTTCTTCCATTCTGCTCTCCCCTGTTGTCTGTAATCCACAGTTAATGGTTTTAAGGAAACTGACTGTTCAGGCTGGTGCCTCTTATTTTCCTGCTGGTGTTCTGAGGGGCTGTGATTGGAGCTTATTTGTATGCTGTTGCTGTTGAGGGGGGACATACCAAAAAGCTCTGTAATGGGGGGTGCTCTCCTTTTAAAAAGGTGACCCAAAGAATGTAGGAAGCCAATGGAAATTCCCATTTTTCCCCAAATGCAGATGGAATTTATGCATATGCAGTACATACTGTTTACATATTAATTAGTCTTGTTTGACTGACTAATGCTTGGTCTCGTAAGGGAATGCTGCTGCCCTTACCATCATACAGATGTTTACACCCCAAAAATCTTAAGTAATAAGGTCAATAAGGTCGGTTATAAACATTCTATCTGTCGTGTATTACAGCAAAGCTCATTAAAATTACTAGAAGACTAAAAGTGGATTTAAATAAATTCATATTATTTTTAAATGATATATAGACTTTATTAAGGCATGCAGCACATATCAATGAGACTGAAAGCTGCTGATGACAACACAGACCCCCTGAGTACAGCCTTTAACCTGTTTTTTTTAATTACCAACTGATCTTTTTGCCATGTTTTAGCAATGTTGCAAAACTGAAACCACTGTGCTATACTTGACAGAATCATCAGCTCCCGCTTGACCGCTGGTTTACTGATCCCGTACATGCACCATTGGTAACCTAAGTGAATTCTGCTCTCCTTAGCAGGCGTGTTAGCGGATTGCTGTGGAAAGGTGCAGGAGTGATACTTGAGAGAGCTTCTGAATGTATTAAAATATGTTTTCTCTTTTCTGCCTGCTCTTTGCATTTTCTTTTTATGTCATTCATATTTGAACTTGTACGATTATGGAGAAATGGTGAGCGACCCCAGTCGCATTTGGAACAGAGCTTTTGTATGTCTGGCCATGTGTTATGGTTCCTTCCCTCCCTCCCTCCATCATATGAGAATTCACTCCATTCGCAACCATTTTCCTCTGTCATTCTGTATGTCTTTACCTGCTATTGCTTGTAAATAATAAAGCTTTATGTATGTAGCACTTAAATGTGTTTCATGTGGTCTCTTTAATTTTCCTACACAAATGGAGAACAGCTGATTAGAGATTGATGTAAGACGTTGATTACAGATTAAAATCTGACACGTTGCGGTTGCCTGGACACTTTACATCTTGTGCACAATCAATAAGAAAACTTCTGTTTGAACTTGAGCTGTAGTGAGTTTCTTAGTCTCTGTTGGATTAGTCATATTCAGTTACCAGCTGGAGAAATAAATATCCTCCCCACACGAGTAACAGAACAAAATAGTTATTGATACTGAATGTTCAACTGTTGTATGGAATCTCCATTCTGACCCTATTCAGCATTTTAAACCAAGACAGTGTAATGACGTGCAGAATAGCAAGTTGAATGGAAGGGGGGGTCAACAAAGGCGGATGGGGGGAGAAACTGCATAATACAAGTATCGGTGTCAGGTAAGTTAAAAAGCTGGTTTATGTCATTGCATTAACGTCCAAATTTGTTCCAATACAAAAATAATGTTATGGATACAATGCAAATTTAACCATACATACAAATCTACTTAATGACAGGTGCTTCTCAAGGGGCCCTACATACTTATGTAAACAACGTGTCTAGTTAGCGATCAGGTACAAGTGTCAAGAAGCCAGCCCATTACTAGTGATGGGTAAATGGAGCTTCATGAACCACTTGCTGTATTTTCTGAACCCACTAGATGGTGCTCTTTGTTCAAGAAAGGGCTCAAAGCATGCCCCAAAGTAAACCAAGAGCGCCATCTACTGGGGTCAAAAAATACAGCAAATGGTTCATGAAGCTTCATTTAGCCATCACTACCCATTACAATTTTAAAAGGTGCATCCAACCAAATGCATGGAATAGAACTCTTAGTCAGAATTCACAATAAGCTAACGGCCATTTTGTGCTTTTGCAGAATGGCTGACTTCTTTTTAAACACAACGTAAATGCAATTTAATGAACTAGTTTAAGTGGAAGTGCTTGCTACTGATGTGCACCTTCTCAGTGAAAATGAACCTTCTAACCTACAAGTCACTACAGTGCATCACCTGAATGTTTGAATCATGCCTTGGTTCTGAGGTGCTGAATGGAATCTGACGCTGCAAACCCTCCTGTCAAACAAAGTATTAAACCCTTCGGCCTTGCTATCTGCCAAGTTAAAGTTAACATGTATGGTGTGCTTTTGGCTATGCTTATACCACATTATGGAACACCATGAAAGCGGTGAGTTTTACCGGATCTGTTAATGTGGTTAGTGGTGATGACATGGCTGCCAATCCCAGGTTTTCCCATAAGAGTCATGTTTTCCTAGACTCCAAGCTATCACCTCATAGCCGTATCACACGTTTCTTTTGGATCTGAGATTTGAAAACCAAGAGGTCCAGTTATTTTCTCTTTATATCTTTCTCAGACTTCATCCTACCGTAACATAGTTGACAATGTTTTCTGGATCCTCATGTGGGCGAATAGCTTTTCCAGACCGAATGGATTCATATAAAGCTTGTATTTGTGTCCTACATGCATTTACACTTCATGTATATTTGCCTAATGAATAAAATCAATTGCTATATACTCAGTAAAGCTGCTTTGGTATTGAACACCAATAAACCTTAATTGTTAAGCCAAAAATCTATAAATGAAGCACAAAGAGAGCAATCTGGGGGTGTAGAAAAGCCAGCTCACCTCCTAGTCTATCCACCACCTGTCATCAAGGCCACCACGTCAGCTATGTGTAAGATGTTACACTTTGTTACATTGACTTTCAGAAGTGTACCGTCGGACTGTTGCATCAGTTGTTTACGCCGCATTTCCGACAGGCACCCATTGCCTGTTGCATCAGCGCTGATTTGTGCCTATCATTACAGTTTCTTGGTGTTTTCCACCAGCTGATTAGTTTCGTTAGCATTAATTTGTCTCACAGTATCCATTCGGTGCCAGGTAACAATACAAGCTCCCGGTGCATATTACAACTATCTTTTGTAGTTCAAGAACCTGCACCCTCCATCGCAAAGAAGAAGGAACCCACGACTATTCCTCCAGCAGACCACACGTTTCTCCTTTTCCACTGATCTCCATGGCCTAGCCATCGTCCCAATGGTGCTGGGCTGCAGTGTAGACCATCTTTCTCTCTCGTCTTGGGTCGTGGCTCGGCATAAAACTTACAAACGAAGGTTAACGACAGACTGACTGTGACATCCTCACACCCTTCCACCGCCATCGTGCTCACTGGTAAGACCGGTCTGATTTCACCATGCCGTGAGTTGGCCTCCATTTATGTACTGGTATCATACCACAGCTACAATTAACACTGTACATTTTAAGAATGATAATGCAATTAGTACTCTGCATTTCAGGAACAATTTACGAATACAAGAAAACTGTGGTAGATTCTAGTTTCATTTCTCCATCATTTATAAAAAAAATGAAAAACTGAGCATTGTAAATTAGTAGTTAAACTCACAGGGAATCGTGTTATAAACATCAAAAAATTGTATCATTTTACTTGTTTTGTTAGATGTATATATATAGGCCTATTTCAACATAATTCAGCTATAATTAATTATACAGGCATTGTCCAGGTGGGGATTAAATTCTTTTCATCGGATTTGCCTTACATTTACATTCACAAATAGAGTCCATGATTTTTGATTGTATTGTACTGGTTAGAAGGCTAAAATAATTTGTATTTTATTTATTCCAATAAAATCATCACACTCAATGTCATTTTGTGTACTCAGAACAATTAAAACACTGAATAGCCTTCTGTTTCACTCACTAAAGCACGCAGGTAAACAGAGCAGTGTATATTTGTTGTGTTCCATTTATATGTGTTTTAAAATTATTAGAAAATAAGGGATAAATAATTAATGCGCTAATAGTCACTAAATTTCATTTTCCCCGCAACCATAACCTGTATATGAGACTGGAAGATGGATGAACGGACTAACAACCTCACTCTGAAATACAGTGAGGAAAAAAAGACGTCGTTTCATGCTCGGCGTTGATTCATACATTTCTTTCCCCTTTTAAGAAAAAGTCATGCAAATCACGGACATGTAGAAGAACTAGAACCAATATTAATGCCGCGGGCGAGAATAAATATTTGTTGGGATATAACAGGCTTATGCATAAACAAATTCATATTTAATCTAGAACACGTATATTTAATTTTACGACAAGTAAGGCCTAAGTCTCATAAAATTTACATGGATGGCAATTTATAAACGGCGCTCACAGGTAAACTTATCGTAATTTGCCTACGCAAGCACATGGGTAGGGTATTAAGGTACTGTAGGTGCATGATTGAAGAGATTAGCATTGATTTTTGGCAGAAAGGTGCTTGGCAAATTAATTTTCAGACAGCCCTAAATGTAGCTGAGCTGGGCAGTAAATGTGACAGTTTCCGTATGTCACCAGGTATGACGTGACCAAAAGCTTGCTGTACTGAATTCTCGTTAAGTAACACACCCATGAAACAGTTATTACAAATACACGACTCTTCTTGCAAAGGATTATAAAAATCGAAAATGACGAGATAAAATTTAACATTAACATTTTACGAGATAAAACATTAACAGCTGTTACTGGATACGGTAATGGTAAAATAGTGGAAATAGTGGAATTTAATAATGTAGCCTAATAAACATATATGGCGCTTTGGAGAACGAATATAGGAAAACGCAAAATACGTGTAATGTCGAGCATAATATAAAGGGCTAAATAAAATACATTTTACCTAGTCTTTAATTTGAAAGAACGTAAGGGATCTTAATTCAAAAGGAAATTTAAAATATACTTTTCAGAAAAACCAAGAGGATGTTTTCATATGTGGAAATGAAAAAGACTCAGTTTGGATGCAGTGCGTCCAATGCATGTTCTGTGGCAGCACTATATATAATACTTACCGGAACTGGTTCAGAAGAATTCAATCATTCGTACGCATGAAACAATGCGCTCAAAAGAGACTCAAGATGCGCTTTCACACCGAAGTTCCGGAACCTGGTCCCTGTTTACAACTTCCTGGGCTGTTTCCACCGGGGACCTTTGTAGCTCCTGGACATCGCGTATGTCGCTTTCACACAACGCAACAAGAATTGGGACCTTCATGCTAAATAAACATGAAAGACACAAAAGATATAACGCCCGCTAATAAGCGCTGGCAAGTTTCACACCTGATATCAGACAAAATATATTGGATCTAGATCAAATTTTCCGATGCAGAAATATGAAAACGCATGCAAAAATATCTTAATTTATGCATTAAATGTAACTGCGTTACAAAAATAATTCCATCTGCACAATTTTTGCGTGACTTCCAAGTTAACGCCAGTGCTTGTGGTTAACCAATCAGCAAGATCTCGCTGTAAAAAAAGAGTAGCCTACGTAGGGTGTTTCTCAATATGCGTACTTTACCGTACTTGTGTTCTCCTGTACCCGTTTCATGTCACGTTCCATTGTCGAAGACCAGTTCCAATACTAAGATGTACAGAGGATAGTAAAAATGCCTGGATGTTGTTATATAGCGCCTTTCACAATCCCAAGGTCGCGTTACACAAAAATGAAATAAATTTAAAAATAAATAAATAGTTTTAAAAAATCTGTAATCAGTACAGGAGGAAGGGACGGGGGAATGTTCAAGGAAAAGAAATATTTAATATATTTAAAAATGTTTAATTTAGATTGTTTCATTACTCCCCAAGTTCATTCTTTGGAGGCAAATTAGCAAGACTGCTCACAGGAGCACAAGTACAATCTTTGCATTCTTAGTATTGAGAAACACTTCTAGTCTGGAATAGGGACTTAAAAGGGTTCCTGCCTCTAAAGAACTACAAAGGGGCTGAGTTCCTGTGGTATGAATACAGCACCTGGTTCAGAAAAAAAGGTTCTGGTTCCTGGAAAAAAGTTCCTGTGGTGTGAAAGCATCCCTAAGGAAGGCGAGTACCTTTCTTACTGTTTCGAAGGTGAACATTTGGTAATCTGTTTATCACTAGCAGCAACAGTTGCCAAAAATAGTGTGCCTAATATTAATTATGATTTTTTTTCTTCCTGTGTATTAACAGACTGTCTGTTTCTAACCTTACCTGAGGAATTATCCAAGGATCCTTCCTCACAGCTGGTCAAAATGGAAGTTCACTACATCAATAACTCTGTTATATACATAAGTAAAGGGCTCAATGCCTCGGGTCAGGAAGTGACCAAATTCAAGCAGTGTGAACACTTGCCTGCCGGCATCCTTTTTTATTTGAGCCTGCAGTGTGTTAACATGTTCTTGGGAGTTCCAGCCAACTTGATGGTTCTGTGGCTTTTGCACAAAAACAAAACTGACTCCTCCACCTCAGACATCTTTACCTGGCACCTGGCTGTCCTGGACACCCTCTTCTGCCTCATTCCACCACTGGAGTTCGCTAATATCATATACCTGACGAGCAGCAGCCCCTGGTACGCACTACGCCTCTTCTATGGCATCAAAGACTCGTCGCTGTTCTTCCTCTCTTGCATCTGCTTGGACCGCTACATGGCAGTGGTGCACCCCATTACCTTTGCGGCACTGAAGGACCGCCAGCACCGGTCGGTTTGTGCTGCAGTCGTGTGGGTCCTCACACTGGTTTACGCAGCAGTCAAGAGCGCGGGAATCATTGTTAAATTCGAAAAGGCCTTCACCGTCATGATCCTGGCCGCCTTCGCCATCATGCTGTTCTGCAATATCTCCATCCTATACGTCCTCCAGCGCTCCGGCCCGGCTCGGGATGTGATGCATCCAGTGAAGAAGAGAGCCTTCAAGATGGTCCTCATTATCCTGACCATCATCATTTTCAACTACTTTCCTCCTGTGGCACTCTTTCCATTTCAGGAGTACTTCTCCCCCGATGTCTTCTACTGTTACATCAACTTCTTCGCATTTGGCTTCATGGATATCAGCAGCACCATCCAGCCCATGCTGTACCTGTCAAAGGAGAAGCTGTCTTGCTCACCCAAATGCTGCTGTAAAAGGTGCTTTGACCAGGAGATGAATTTAACTGCAGTCTCAACATAAAACAACAGAGGCTTTTCAATTATGTTTAAAAGTTTTTTTTGCATAAGTACTGTTTTTTTATGTTACAAACAGAAATGTTATTATGTAGCTATATACAACCTCACAGATTTGCATCTTTATTATGTTAGATACGTAAATAATTCCCATCATCTTCGTACAAAGTCCAAAAGACTTAATTACTTGATGTAAAAAAATTGTACATTTGACAGGTGTCAGGGTCAGAATCTGTCCGACCCTACCCTTCATGTCTCTACCCTGTTTCACCAGCAGGTGCCGCTGGCCATCACACCTTTTCCTTCCCCTGTTTAAACCTTGTGTGCTCCCCTGCTCCTTTGGCCTGCTGCAAAGCTTGGGGGGTTGAGCGTGCAGCATAAAGGCTGTAACCTTGCAGTCTGGGTGTCTAGGCTAGCCTTGCCTGTTTTGTTTGTTTATTGGTTGTTCTGTTTCCTAATGTTTTATTTTCTATATTAGTTTTCCTGTTCTAGGTTTTCCCTGTTTATGTTCTGTTCTGTTCCTTTCTGGTTCCGTTTAATTATCCTTATGTTCTATTCCTATTGTTTTACTTCTAGTTAAGGCTTTCCAGTTTTTGGCATTTGTAAAGCTCCCTAGTTTCTGTGTTTAATTGTTATTAGTTCCACCTGTTGCCTGTTTTTTTCTCATTGCTTGTTGATCCTTCTGTTCTGTTACTCGTTGTCCTGTGCCCAGTGTTGATTGGTTAATTGATTATGTCTTACACCTGTTCCTTGTGTGCCCCAGCTTTCTATGTGTATTTAAGTGCTTGCCTTTGTCGTAATTCTGAGTGAGTCATTGTGTTGGTGCAAAGTTATTCATTGTGCAATATTATGGCATTGGTTACTTTGCCTGTTATTATTATTATTATTATTATTTTTTTTTTTTAAGTTTTGTTCTCTGTACTACCTGTTTCCCTTCGTGGGTTATTTGTGGTTCTGCTGGTTATTTTCCCCTGTTCTGGCCCCTTGTGGTGCCGTTTATTTTGTGGTTTCTCTGTGTGTTCTGTTCTTCTTTAATAATCCCCTTTAGTCACTGAGCTGCTGGTGGACAGTCTGCCATTTCCCCACCATGCTGCACCATGATAACCGGTTCTTTTTAGAATTCTGGATCTTTGTGTTCTTCGTAAGCAAACGGCTTTCATTCCTAGCAAACACATGTACAGCTTTTAAGAGCAGGGAACCGTTAATACGTTGTTCTATGAATGCTTTTATGTTGCATGTACTGGCTCCTGAATAGTCTTACTAGGTTTTCAAGTTATATGTGTAGTTGCATAGCTCCTGCTCCAAAAACACTTGTATTTGTATCTGGGCATTCACTGGAAGCTCAGCTTAACTACACTTATGGCGAACTAACTCCTAGCGGCACGCCTGCCACGTTGACTCCTGTCTCACGCCAATCGCGGAGTATGTGTATGTTAGATTGTGCCGATGGCGAATAAAGGAAAAATAAATGACCCTTTACTAAATCCCGAAAAGAACTAACAGAGTCACTCAGCTAACACCGAACCCTATAAACCAGGGAAGAACGGGGAGGTCGGACGCCGGACAGTAGGGTACACACACGGTGGGTAATGTACACACAGGCAAACACACACGAAACAACTGGGAAATACAACAAATATGAACACTAATAAAACAAGGGGCTATATACAATGTCCCAGCGTGCTCAGCGCACTTACTGGGCAGCAGTACGGTAGCAGCGCTACGGTATTACATAATATAAACAATTATTCGATGATTTGTCAGATAAATCGGTAGATTATAGTGACAGCCCTACTGCGAAATTATGCACAATATTTTTAAATATGAATAAAAAAAAACTTTATTGGTTCAGATTTATTCCGATGGATTTAGACAAACATAAAATTACCCTATTTGATGAATATACTAGATGATTTTTATGGGAACTTCAGACAGTCTTAAAACAGCAGCTTCCCTTCCAAATTAGTTTGATCATTTTTAATTGATAGTACAAACATATTTCAGACTTGCCTGAATCGCTCACAAATTTCTTTAATATTACAACCTGAAATATTATCATATAGCTATATACAACCTCATAAATCTGCATCTGTATTATGTTAGATACGTAATCCCCACTGACCTCATAGAAAGTACAAACGGCTTAAATATTTGATGTCAAAAAAACTACATTTGACAGATTCTTTTCAGATTCACAGGTCTCTGTGGTCTTCATAAGCAAACAGCTTTCAATGCTTGTGAACTTTTGTGCAGATGTTTTTCTTTTATGAACAGGAAATAGTAAATAAATTGTATTTAAACAGTTCATGCTTAGATTCCGTTATCCTTCAAGCACTATTAATGCTTTTTAAGAGTGCTGATAAAAAAATCCTTTAGTTGTAGTGAATTCTCCTAAACCAAGATATACACAATATATTAATGCAAAAAATAAAGTTTATTGGTTAACATTTATAGTGTGAAATTCTGGGAAAGTTGAAACTACACTAATTAGTGCAGATATCAGATACAAGACTGATGTATGACAAAACACTTTCTTAATCGGAACTTCAGACAGTCTTAAAACAGCAGCTTTCCTTCCTAATTAGTTTGATCATTTTTAATTGATAGTACAAACATATTTCAGACTTGCCTGAATCGCTCACAAATTTCCGTCTGCAGCCTTTGGAGAGGGAAGAAAATTAATCTTTCTGCTATTCAGTCAGACTCTCCTTCACACAGATGCATGGATGCTGTGGTTAGTTGGGCTGTAATTCACCCCATGTCTGCACCTCTCTTGGTGTCTTGACCACACACACACATGCAGACATTTCAGCATCTGCCTGCCCTAATGCCCCATTAAGACCATTGGATGGCCACCATCAAACACCTCAGTCTGACTGCTTTCCATCTCCTTTGCATTGTCCATCAGCTATACCTAATCATATGTCAAACACTTAATCTCACAACACTACAGCACTGTGTGGATCAGATAAAGGTCATAACCTACCTACAGCACGCATAAAGTATCTAAGGTTACAGCTGCAGACTCAATGTGCATCTAAGCACATCTATCACACTCTTACTTACACCAGCTCAAATTGGATGCACTACACCCACTAGTCATGTGGATTTCTAGGCATTTACAAATGATGACATGTACAGCAGAACGAGGATGTGAGGTACAATACATCACACATGGCACATACACTACGGGGGTTTATTCTGTGTGGTTTGGTTGCTGATTCTGAGCCTCAGGGCCACTGATGCTCTCTTCGCTTGTGGTAAAGGCCTTGTCGCCCATGTGGACTCTCATATGCTTTTTCAGGGTGGAGTGGTCGCTGTAGCTCTTCACACAGTGGGTGCATGAGTACAGTTTCTCTTTCGTGTGAACCTGTTCGTGCCTCTTAAGGTGTCCGGATCGGCTGAAGCTCTTGCCACAGTAGGAACAGCTGTAGAGCTTCTCTCCAGTGTGAGTCCGCAAGTGTAGCTTAAGGCTACTTGCCACGCTGAACTTCCTCCCACACTCGGTGCAGCTGTACGGTCTCTCACCGGTATGCATTCTTTTGTGTATTGTAAGGTGCCCCGCCTGACTGAAAGTCTTCTTACACAGATCACAGTGGTACGGCCTCTCTCCCGTGTGAACTCTGTAATGAGTTTTAAGGTCCCCCATTCCATTAAACCTCTTCCCACACTGGGTGCAACAGTACGGTTTTTCCCCAGTGTGGATCCTCTGGTGAATTCTCAGGTTCCCCGCATTACTGAAGGTCTTCCCACAAACGCTACAGTTGTAAGGTCTCTCGCCTGTATGAGTTCTGAGGTGCACTTTGAGCTGGTTGTGTTCACTAAACCTTTTCCCACAGTGGGGGCAGCAATATGGCCGCTCACCGGTGTGAACTCGCTTGTGTATCCGAAGCTGCCCGGGGTGTCCGTAGCTCTTAGTGCACAGGTTGCAGCTGAAAGGCCTCTCACCCGTGTGGGTGCGTTTGTGGGCCCTGAGTAAGTCGGCCCGGCTGAAGCGCTTGCCGCAGTAGTTGCAGCAGTGAACCTTCTCGTCGCTGTGGCTCCGCAGGTGCGCGTTCAGTGAGCCGATCCTGCTGAAGGTCTTCTTGCAGAGGGTACAGTGGTAGAAGCCCTGTAGGTTTTGGCTCAGCTCGCTGGCATCCAGGCTCAGGGTAGATGCAGACGTCTGAAGCGAGTCACATGTCTCCAGCTGCCTGCTTTGCACTCCCTCTTCTTCTGACCCCCCGGCAGCCACCCCCATGCCCGCAAACTCCTGAAAAATATGACCGTTGGCAGCAATCTCTGGATCTCTTCTCCTGTCATCACAGTACAAATCATTGGCTTCTCCATACACCTCCCCTTCTGGTTCAGACTCCCCAAGATGGCCCCCCTCTTCCTCACTTGACTCAATGTTCATGTGGCTGTCAGACACAATGGTCACCCTCACATCAGAGTCGCTATCCTGGGAGCCAGTCTCCGGACAGCGTGGGGACCGTGAGTCGAAGGAATATTCCGGTTTCAGAAAGTCGAGGTCGTGGCTCTCCATTTTGATTGGCTTAGACACCAAATTGAGCGGAGATGATGTTTTGGTAAGGTCCATAGCACAGACATCCTCCAGCTCTGGGTCATTCTTTATATAACCAAGGGTTACTGTTGAAACTGCAACACTGGACATTCCCTTAACCCCTGCTTCTAAGCTGTGAACTGAGCCAATGGGCTTTCCCTGAAAGTATTCACGCTGATTGGCAGAACACCGTTTTCCACCACTGGCTGTGGATTCTAGAAGTGTCTTCGGGGCAGAAACTCTGGGGAGCTCGGAGTTAGAAAGATGAACACTATCCTTAACTTCTGGTTCTGTAACACAGAGGAATGCAGTGGTAAGCATTGCAAATGTTAGCAAATAAAAACTTAAGCTTTCCATATGGCAGTCATCCCATTCTGAGGTATCATTCAGTTTGAGAGGAGCTGCCAATTTTGAACTCACTGAGGTGCCAGAATGAAGCATTTTAATAAAGAAATTAGTTTTCGCCATAGATCCAAACAACCGGATTACATCTGTTATTTATGCAACTAATAACTGCTGATGAAACTCAGCTAGTTAGTAATTCGACAGCTTGCTAATTCAGCGTGGAGTTCGTTAGGCAGGTAAGTAGGTAAGTAGGTGAATAGACGTCTGCCCCTCCCCCTCGCTAGGATAAAGTGCAGTAATTAACGTCAATAACCATTAAATTGTTTGAATTATTTTTATCTGACTTGTTTCATCCTACGACTCACCTGGTTTCACTGAGCCGTGATCGATATCTTGTTTCTGAAGCCTTCGCCTCAGATCCTCGTTCTCAGTCTCTATCCGCTCTATTTTACCCTGATATTCAGACAAGGTCTCTTCAACCGACTCCAATATATCACTCACTGTCGCTCTGAAAATTTCATTCAAAGAAGATTCCAGAAAGGCTTTTAGGTTCCTCGATTTAGCCATAGCTCCCCACCGTCCAAAACACTCAACACGGGAACCGTTATCCACTTGTTCAACAATCAGGTGGGCTGAAAAAGCTCCACAGAGAAGGGATGCTGGGTGACTGCCGCCGTGTACGGAACAAAGCCGTCGCCGACCAGTGACGCGCCGTCTGCTTGGTGCGCGGCAGTCTGACGTTGACTTTGCACTGCTGCCACCCAGCGGCCCGGAGGCAGTACTACCACAAAGGACCGTGTCTGCTCCGAGACGCTGCGTGTTGCGCTATTCATAACCATGCATTTTGCCTTATGATATAGTACGTCTCCGAAGTGAGACTTCTCCGTAGCCAGGGTCATTCTCCGTGATAAGGTGCGCGGCGCGGAATTCCTATGAAACTTCGAGTCAGCTGAGGTGTTAAGAGCATATTAGAAAGATGCCACCTGCTCGGTACTGCAGGAAAGTGTTCCGATCGCGTCCGACTGGGCGGAGGGCCCTTGGCAGGCCCAGAACACGCTGGAGGGGTTATATATCTCCCGGCTGGCCTGGGGATTCCCAGGGCGATTCTGTGGCATTGGAAAGAGAGATTTGCTCTGACATGTTCTGCAATCTGCATGCTGTCATCGCTACCCGCACGAGAAGAAGCGATATAAAGATGACGGATGGAGCTAACGGCGTAGAAGACTGATATCAGGGGGGCACAACTTTATAATTTAAATACAAATGTTTGTTTATTGGGGGGGATGAAAGAATCCATATTTTAATTATTGGGGGGTATACGCCATTCCCCCCCACCCCCCGGTTACTACGTTACGTGTGAAGTAGCCAGTCTCGGTTTTGACTGTTAGACTCGGTAAAGTGGGTTTGTAATTATGTGGCTTGAATATCTAGCCAGATATAAAAGGAAAGTCAATGAAATACTTCCATGACAATCATTCATGACAGCACACGTCATTCACTGACACACCATGAGTTTTTGCGGGAACGATGATGAAGTGAATGATTATCCTGTGAGCTGAGTATTTTGTGCAATTACCTGAAGTCGTACAATTGATTAGATTCACAGAAACGCAGGGGAACGCTCCTGGACTGAATGCCTGTCTGTGAAGGAACACACAGGCACTCAGTATGGGCGACCCGGAGACCGCAGTTCTTCTCTAAGCAGATGTCTTTGTACTGTGGGAAGAAACCAGGCATGTAAATAAATTGTGAAAATGAAATCATTTTCATTTGTCTTTAAATATTATTTTTCTTAAAAATCTATTAAACAGACTAGCTAAGTACTTTTGACTTAGGTTTACTAATAACTCTGGCTAATAGGATTTTACAAATAATTCAAGACTTAATTTAAGTTATGCAATGAAAATCATCTGCACAGTTTTTATTCCTCCCCTTTAATGTGATTCTACATTATGACTCCATCTCAGCACGAATTTCGTCGCAATCTAATATGTACCGTAATGATTAAACCGATGTTCTGTTTAATGCCGACCACAAGAGGGAGCCGGGTAATTGAGTATGGTATTATAAATCTTGAAGCGAACGCCGGACGACTGGCCTGTATGTTCACTACATTGATTAACATGTATTATATGGACAAAAGTATTGGGACACCTGGCCATTACACCTACAGGAACTTGTACGACATCCCATTTTAAATCCATAGGCATAAATATGGAGTTGGTCCCCCCTTTGCAGCTATAACAGCTGCCACTCTTCTGGGAAGGCTTTCGACAAGATATTTGAATATGTCTGTGGGCATTTTTACCCATTCACCCAGAAGAGCATTTGTGAGGTCAGGCACTGATGTTCCAGTTCATCCCAAAGGTGTTTGATGGGGTTGAGGTCAGGGCTCTGTGAGGGCCAGTCAAGTTCTTCCACATCAAACTCACCCAACCATGTCTTTATGGACCTTGCTTTGAGCACTGCGGACATGCTGGAACAGAAAAGGGCCTTCCCCAAACTGTTCCCGGGAAGCATAGAATTGTCCAAAATGTCTTTGTATACTGAAGCATTAAGACTTTCCTTTACTGGAACTAAGGGGCCAAGCCCCTGAAAAACAACCTCATACCATTATCCCTCCTCCACCAAACTTTACAGTTGGCACGCTACAGTCAGACAGGTAACGTTCTCCTGGCATCTGCCAAACCCACACTTGTCCATCAGATTGCCAGACAGAGAAGCCTGATTCATCACTCCACAGAACATGTTTCCACTTCTCCAAGGTGTAATGGCGACGTGCTTAACACCAGGCTATCCAACCTTTGGCATTGCACTTGGTGATGTGAGGCTTGCATGCAGCTGCTCGGCCATGGAAGCCCATTCCATGAAGCTCCTGGTGCACAGTTTCAGTGCTGGGATTAATTCAAGAGGATGTTTGGAACTCTGCAGTTATTTAGTCGATGTAACTTTCACACACCATGTGCCACAGAAGTCAGCGACCCCGCTCTGTTACTTTATACGGGCTGCCACTTAGTGGCTGGGTTTCTGTTTTTCCTAAATGCTTCCACTTTGCAATAATACCAGCTGACCGCGGAATATCTAGCAGGGAATAAATTTCCTGAACTGAATTATTGCAAAGGTGGTATCCTATGACAGTGCCACGCTTCAATTTATTGAGCTCTTCAGAACGACCCATTCATTCACAAATGTTTGTAAACCTGACTGCATAGGGAGGCGCTTTATTTTTTGCACCTGTGGCAAAGAGTCTGAATGAAACACCTGAATTCAATGATTAAGAAGTGTGTCCTTTGTCTGTATAGTGTATAAACCATATTGTATATTTATATATAGATATAGCTGTACAATGATATTTGTATAACGTAATATATACGTAATTTTTCCATGAAAAATCCCACTGAAGATAATAACGGATCTTCACTTGTTAATGTTTGGATGTTTTTCTTCCAGTGATTCGTGATCCTTCGATGGTTGAGTTATGACGAGTCACGCTTGCTAGTAGCCCAATTATCCAGTTAATAAGCTTCCAGTTATTTGTTCAGTAAATAATGAAGTTTCCACCTATAGATGAGTGCAGAATAGACGAAACGTGCTTTACTATCACCACAGGACAACAGGCAATATTTCGAGCAGCTCCGTGAACGCTGAGCAGGACGAAACCACACTAAACAGCTCCGACGGTGGTCTGCTAGTTCAGGACCACTTTCCGCCACTAGAGGGTGCCGTAACCTCACTGCCCTATGACCTGTAGGCTTTTAGTACGAGAATGAAATTTGAAAATACAGAATCGGATGCTAATGAATTGAAATAAGAACAAAAGATTATTGAAATTAAATTGATGTAATAAGAGAAATGACTAGAGAATTGGGTCCCCGTTTTCACACACATCAGAAAACGGGGTACAAAGGAAACGTCAAGTATCGTCACGTCCGTAACACTAAAGCACCTAAGCATTATCACACAGTAATGGGGCCACTAACATAATATTTTAATAATAAAACAGGTAAAACCAAGTGTTATGCTCTATGGAAGCAAAATGTCCATTAGATCATATTCCTATGTCTAAAGGCAAACATTGTATAAGCTTTTTGTCAGTCGGTAGGTATTGAGTAGTTTTGCATTAAAACGCTGTCAGAACTTGCACTAATATTGATGTAAGTGGCATAAAATGTCCATTTTCTGTCTGTATATGAATGAGTCCTGTTACAGTCAGCTCGTCTTGAGATCAATCCCTTATCTTCTCAGTTTTAGACCTCTAGCTCTGGAAATGTATAACCGTAAATCAGTTGACACAGTGACACAGCTCTGCTCCACTTTTTGTGGCTGTGTACAATTGGCCAGCATGTTATACTCCAGCGCACGATGCATTCAGGGCCGCCTTAAG
This sequence comes from Mormyrus iriodes, assembly GCA_011763525.2. Taxonomy (NCBI): domain Eukaryota; kingdom Metazoa; phylum Chordata; class Actinopteri; order Osteoglossiformes; family Mormyridae; genus Mormyrus; species Mormyrus iriodes. The sequence continues at coordinate 3,535,342 of JAAGVU020000113.1, forward strand.
TGTGTCTTCCGACAGCGTCCTTGGGCTTTGACCTCTGTCTCTTCCCCCACTCGACACGCAAAGTGACCGTGACCGCGACGGACGTCCACGCCGGCTGTGCTCGGCACCCCCTTTCAGCCGCCGAGTGCCCTGCCATTGTTCCCATCCTCCGTGCCCCTCTTCTCCGCTCGGCCGTTGGGGTGTTTCAGGATCTCCGCGGAGGTCTGTCAGGGCTGGTTGAGTAATTTAAAAAGGGTAAGCCGAGGGCTGCGTTCATTAGGAATCTCACTGGCGCTGCCAGAATGGGGAGACGGGTCAGGCTAACCCCCCTCCTTCCTGGCACAAGCGTGACCTTCGCACAGCAAATTACGTACTTCTTGTTCATCGGGCTTTAATTTTGACGCTCCCTGCTTCTTTTTTACTTTGGCTTTCTTCCTCCTGACCCTGAACGTGTCCCCCTGTCTTTGGTAAAGTAGTGGAAGGCTTGTTTTCCTATCCACATGCCGTCTGTCTGCATACTTGCACACTTGAGGTAAGTGTTTTTGGTGGCCACTGCACTTAGGGAAAGAATCATGGTTGTCCAGCAAAGAGCAGCTCCTAACCTCTTCCTCATGTTCTCCTCTTAAACACACTAAATGTACGGTTTTGTTTCAATTTGCTTTGTTCAGTTTCTTCTGTCTTTCTTTCCATTTCCATCCTTTTGCCCTTTTTTTTCCCTCCTCCTGGCAGATCATCCCTCGCTTTGCTTCAGTCTCTCTTTCCAAGCACGCAGGCCAGGTGCTCAAATGATTTTTTTTTGGGTAGGCACAGCTGTGTCCCAAGAACATGAGGTTTAATATTGGCGCATTCTGTATTAAATAATGACCTTGGTGTACCCTTCATCACTGAAACCAGACTTCTGCACAACAAAAAAATATCTGGCCAGTTCTTTTTCTGTATATGCAGATCCGATGGACCCTGACGCTTCCTTCAGCATTCCTCTCAGAAGGAATGAGTGAAACCAAGTAGACGTAGAAGAAGTTCGTAAATATGTTCCTTTACGTTATGCATAAAATCCATCCATCCATCTTCTAACTGCTTATTCTGGTCAGGGGTTGTGTTTGAAACATAAACAGGCAGCCTGTAATTCCTGAAATGAAAATTGATTGCACTGTCAGTAAGTAGGAATCTCCCTTTCTTTGCAATAAAAAGGAGGTATTTCTGACTGTAGGAGTTTGGAGTCTGTGTCTGCTACAGGTTCTCTCCGATGCCCACACTGCCCAAGGGCCTTCTTAAATTTAAAGCACATTTATAAAAGGCTGGGGTACATATTCACCCACAGACACTAATATTCTTGTTGGTGGATAACTTCATATTAGTGTTTTAATGGAATAAGATCTGCGAGCAGGTGATCAGTAAGACGACACATGACACCTAACCTTCTTTAGGGCCCTGACTGAACATTGTGTTACGATTATATTGATGTTAAGGTAACATGGACATATCGGTCACATGGCATTTGTTTGGCAAAGGACATTCCGTGACTTTGTTGGGCTTCGGAGTCTCAAACATGCCTTGACGAACAGTTATGTGAGATATCTTGGCAATACGCAGTGGCTCTCCTTCTGGATGTGAACACACATACACCCAGTGACAAGTCTGTGCAGTTTTTAAGCCCCGTAGGCTCGCGCCTGTGCCATTGCCGATGGCCAAAACAGCTCCATCGGGCAATTCATTGAGAAAGACAGACGCTGCCTGCCTAGCGAGTCTTACTGGGCGCTCGTGTTGGTTGACCGCTGCCACAGCCCGGGACAGCCGCAGACGTTTCCAGTCCAGCGACCCAACACAGAGGGTCTGGGGCCCATGTCGTCTTCCTACTGATTACTGCACACACTCCACATTGCTGTTTTGACAGGAGTTGTTCCGAGGGCCTCTCGTCTTACTTTGTCCCTGTGGTAGGAGCCCGGCCCCCCCCTCCCCAGCCCCCCCCCCCCCGCACTCCAGTCATGGTGCCCCCGTGGCCCCCCACCCCTGTACCCCTGGCTTTGTTTCCCTCAGCTGTTCCAGCCCGGTGCCCCTTATTGTGCTGCCAGGCTCATTACGAACAGAACCGGAGCCAAACCGGCAGCACCGGTAGCTGTGCAGAACGAGGCCCAAGGGGGCCGTGGAGCGGGGCAAGGGGGGGACAGCACATTTCAGAGATGGAATGGATTTAGTGGGGCCGTGGTCTGTTTCGCACAGCCAGATCGTCAGAGTGGAGCCAATAGCGCCGAATCGCTGATGTCAACTTTTTCTCAGCCCTGAGCAGATTCCGTCAGGGAGACAGTAAACCTGATCCTGGTGGAGAGCCTTTGCTGACCCTTTGAAAAACAGAAGGATGGGCACAGCGATGGCGAGCACATGCAGGTTTATTATTTGTCAGCAGATATGCGGGGTGGGGGGCCCCATTTGTACCCGAACTCACAATGGTTTTCAACACCAACCTACAGAGGGCGAATTGCAGAACAGGAGGGGGGGGACAGAAAGAGTCAGGGGGGAGCGATAAAGCTGGGGGGGGTGAAATATTGAGGATCAGTGGGAGGTGGGGGGGCAGGGAGTGAAACCCTAACAGCGGAGAGCTGTGCCGGGCTGGCGCCCAGTCAGCTGCTGGGTCACGCCTCACGCGTGCGAAGTGATGCCACATAAAATCGCAGCACGCTGCTCGTTCAGCATCGAAACACCACCTGAGCAAAACGCGTGCTGCGAGAAGTGAGAAGGTGTGGCATGAACGGCGAGCGCACAGGGAGGGCCCCTAACACTCACGCCGGGTTTCCATCACTGGTGGAGTGCTTCCGGGACCCTGGCGTCCTGCTGAAGCCTCTCTAAGGTAAACCCTGATGAGTACAGGTGGGGACAGGTGACACCTCTGACGGAGGACATGCTGCTTACATCATCGGTGTGACGTTCTTCCAGGCCTGCAGAAATCTAAGGAGTGAGAAAAACATACCATAACGCTCAGATAATGTTGCAATCCTGTGGCATGCAACAGCAATGCTAGTTTTATAATATTAATGTTGTATTGTGTAGCAATATTAATCAGATAATTACAAAGATATATAATATTTCCATCCATTTTCTGTAACCGCATGTCCTGGTCAGGGTCGTGGGGGGGTCTGGAGCCTATGGGCACAACAACCCATGATGGGGTGGGGCATCGCATCACAGGGTAGACTCACACACCATCCACTCACAATTTGATAACTCCAATTAACCTCGGCATGTTTTTAGACTGAGGGGGGGAACTAGAGTACCCAGAGAAAACCCCAACAAAGACACAGGGACAACATGCAAACTCCACACACAGACAGACTCAAAGCTTGTTCCCAGAACTATGAGCCAATGACATACTGGACTGTTAGCTGTTTAATTTGTATAAATCGCTGAATGGCACCGTGACTGTGTAAATTTGATTGACTGATTTTGTAAATTGTCTTCGCAAAACAAATGAAAAATGTCACCAGTGAAATGTTAAATACTTGATGGAGATAGAATTTTATGTTTGCAAGTAACTATGCAAACATATGATAGGATAAGATGAAAGGGTGACTGGGTATAAAAATACATGGAGAAAAACGTAAAATACACGTATATCTAGGAGGCCAAGTGACACCACAGCTCCTTCTGGCCTAGTTCTGACTCATCGTCACCTCCTTGAAAAACCGGCTCCTCGAAGTCTTAGCTTGTGAAATAGCAAAATTGTAAGGGCATTAAAAAAAACATTCACAAAACCGTATACTTAGTGTGTTTAAATTACCTTAAAAATCTGTGATATCAGGGTTTCGTATCACGCTGAAATAGGGCTATTGAGATGTATTCTTCCTAGGACTGGCTGCGTCTCACGACGAGTCCGAAGTGGGAAAGCGGTGTATAAAAATATCTAATGACAGTCACACAGAAATGCTGTCCCCCTGAGCCGAAATACGGTTTTTTGTAACCAGTTAACGTAAGAATGAGACTGAGAACCTCAACAATTTAAATAGCTTGGAAACTGGACGGTTTACATTTTTACCTAGTAAGACTTTGTACAAAAATCTTCAACAGCTCGCTGCATATTACATGCGATGCGATATATACTATAACCGGAACACAATGACAATAGCCCACATTTAAACACGCTTCACAAATCAAAGGCCTATTAGTTTTCAATAACTGGGCACAAATAAATTTACTTAGGATTTACGAATTAATGGGCCGTTTTACAAAAATGTGTCGCAAAATGAAAATGTTCAAAAACTTTCCCGAAAAGGACCTCACTCCTCTCTCTCCGCAGGGCTGGGCTCAGCTCCCACGGTCCGGGATAACTTGGGACGGATTAGGGTGACGTCGGGGCTCGTCAGCATGCATCAGAACCCCATGGTGTGGGGGCTGTTTATCGTGTTGTTTTCACAGACAGCCTTTTTTTATATGCTGCACCAATATTTATATGGTTTATTCTGTAACCTTGTAACCAAAAAATCTAATTTAATAGAATATAAACGATTTCGTTCTCTATGCCTATTTCAAAATGATTATTATCTTATTAAATTTGTTGCAAAATGTAAAGCTAAGCAGCTTGAATACCGGTGTTAGATCTTTTGTAAACCATAATGGCATTAAAAAGAATATGCTTTTGCGGAGCTACGTTAAACTTCGCTATAATATTAAAGCTCTCACGTAATAGATCAGTATCTGTTCCCTTCAGCGACGCTAATGATGCTCGGTCGTGTTTTTCTTTCCTAGCTAAAGCGCCGGAAGGTGGTAGCGTGCGGCCCCTGCGCGGCGGGGTAAGCAGTCATCAAGCAGCGCGCATTTATGCTCGCCGGTCCAGGTGGGCAGTGGCACCGGCGAACCGTGGCCTCGTTACGGCGGTATACTAATGAGGCCGCGAAGTGAGAAAAATAATTGCAAATAAAACTACATGATGCAGAAAATAAAAAAAGAAATTAAACAGATGCGCATGTTTTCAGGATCATTGCTTTTGTCCTCATCTTTTTTTTTTTTGCAATTCTAAATTGCTGACATGCAGAAAATATGCGGTGGTGCACGTTTTGCGTTTGCTAGTATTACTACAGTTGCCACCAATAACAATAATATTATTTTCTCTTCCTAGTTGCCATAATTATTAAGATGTCGATGTTTGTACTAGCATTAGTATGGCCCTGTTTTCGCTCTATGCGAAGAATTGTTCAGTATTTTTCTGCTTCCAACAAAATCACAATACTAATTTTCATTAAGGAGTTAAGTGTTGGCTGTTTTATATGATTCTATTCATAGGAAAGGTAACTCTACGTTTATGCGCCGCCAAACCTGGTATATTTAGATTACTTCAGCTGCTGCTGCCTTGAGTCACACTCCAAAACAGTCAATTGTTGCAGGTCCGCAGACAAAGTCACATCGAGTTAATACGTGACTCACAAGTTTAATCATTAAAAAGACTAACTAAAATTACCTCCGCTTTTTGTTCTGCTACTATGGCAATCAGGAACTGATTTACATTTATTAATAACGATGTTTTACTCGATTTTGTACCTTGATAGGGGGCAAGCCGTTTTCTCAAGTACCAAAATGGCAAATGAATGAAATGATAAGATAGGCCTATACAAAGTTCTCACGGTCGCACCGTAATACTTTTTCCCGAAATTCGCAAAATGCATTAAAGTCTGGGAAGACTCTCTCCATTCCTGATAAGTTTCATTAAGTTTGGTGCTTAACGAAAATACACGTAAGGAATGAACTGCATTCTTGCCGTAGGTCTTGCCCTCGAGCTGCCGTGTCTATAGTCTAACCGGGCAGACGGACTAAGACAGTGCGTGTTTTTTGCGTATGGAGAGGAGTTATACTTAAATCAATCTTAAACATAAACATTAATATTTAGTTTAATCCATCCGAATTTTAGAGGATTTAGAAGTTCTTTATAATTTTTGTTATAGTTATTGAAGCTGTATATGTCGGTAACAACCGCAAAGTCAACAGAAAACTTTAAAGGATGTGTGAATTACCGTCTAGTTTCTGAAATGTGCGACAGATCAGTTTAGCTCAAACAATAACAGTAATGATAAAAAATAATAATGTAATACACATTTCCGAAGCTTGCTACATTGCATTTTCTTTCACTTATATGAATTACCAAGAGAATGAGGTGAGAATGAGTGAACGAACCCCATTTACAATGTCATGCTTTATTTAATTAAAATAATTCTTTAGAAATACCGTATTTACACAATAATAACAATATAGGAAATAATAACAATAGTTAAACGATGCTGTTAAAGATTCTGCATGACAGTAAATTCCAGACATCTTCCAAAAAAGGTTAAAATTGTTTTCTTGACAAAAACGGGGGCCATTTCTTGCATATTTTAACCCATTTATTAACATTTTGCTCACGCCTAAAATGGCCCCTATATTCAAATCGTTTATTTAGATCAGTCGGCTTGCAATGAATGCTATATACATACCAGCTAAACGGGGGAAAGGACACTGTTGTGCTTACATAACAAACTTGTTCTGTTCCGTTCCTGGCAAACCCAAATGACTTGCTCACTCACTGTTTCATAGCTGGGCCAGGTTCTCTCTAACATGAGCAATAAACTGTATAATTTCTGGTACATGCAAATCCAAAACTACCGTTAGCCGATAGTGGTGAATTGCAACAGTCTTACTTAATTAATCAAGTTAATTCGTGGTTGCTTTTACTCTGTTTATAAAGAAATATGCTGATTAACAGAGAAATTGGCAGATTGTATCACTGATGGTACCCAGTTTATTTGCTCTGAACCTGCGTGTGGGCTGGGAGTGTTGCTGTACGTATGTAGTGAATACATATTAGTCACATTACAGACCAAACCCATCATTCTTGTCTTATTGCAGTGAGTCATCGCTGGTGTTCCAACAGGTATTGATGTGTGAACGAAAGTGCCATATTCCCCACTTTGGTGTTGTTTTCCATCAATAACAGAAAATGAGCAGACACCGAACACAGTTCAGAAATTCTAACCAACATGATGCCAGCTGGGGTGTGAACCGACATTTCGGCAAATGGATGGGATACCAGAAATAAGCAAAAAAATTAAAAAGCAAAACAAATTATTACTGCAGAAATGCACTCCATGATGACATTAGAGTACGCTGTTCTTTTTCAGACACTGGAGTAAACAGGTGACAGTGCTAGTCAAAATGCAATGCCTAGGGGCGGCCAAAGTTGGTGACTTTGGTCCTGAACGACTTTGGTCCTTCTGGGTAGCCCCTACAGAAAATTACACCCAAAAGAACTGGCATTTTTGTGCATTAGGTGATGTGTAAGCATTGGGAATCACCCTGGAACGAACAAACAGAAGAGCGTGCCCATTCCAAACGCTTGTTTGTGCTGTCCATCACCCGTGGAAAGAGCTCCAATGGAGACGTTGCTTTTCAGCAGGTGCTAGTTCTCTGGATAAATGAACCGAAACGCCAGCAGCTAGAGGTGATCGTAGGCAGCTGTGGAAGGGGCAGTGGCGCGGGAGGCAGAGCTGTAGTAATACGGGGAACCTGCAGGGGGAAACAAACACGCACTAAAGCTCTATGCTTCTCTTCCTCACCGCTGTGCTCGTGAGGATCTCTCACTGCACCTATGTACCCCTTGATTTCACGCAACTAATGCGACTTTTAAAATAATGCTTTTAGAGCATCGCAACACTTGCCGTCATGGCGGTCCTGCTGTGAAGTGTGCAAGCCAATGATTCGCATGACGCTGAATGACCTGACGATCAGTGTGGTGATCTGATAAGCTTAAAGAGCTGAGAAACACATGGTCGACACCTGCATTTGTTACCTGTACTACATGCACACTGGGTTTTTAACAAAAGAGCCACGTCACTTAGTCACAACGTGGATTAACGCTGCCATGTTACGTCACTAGGGTAATGATTCATTTTTTTTTTGTGCGTGCTATCGTTCTGGCTCTCTCCATAGCAACAATTAAAAAGTGCTTAACTTCACTCCCCCCCCCCCACCTGTGCCCTGTGGTCACCTTGCCCAGCCACGAGGGGCTCAGGGGCACCGACTCGTGACAGTGTGGTTGGCTCCTGGGCTCCTGGCAGTGCCAGCCTGACTCCGCCCCAACACAATGTCATGTGACCTAATCCAGGTGCCGCAGAGCTTTTCATGTTTTACTATTTTAAGAAGTTACTTTATGCTTGCGAGGCACCGCGAGGACTACGCTCTGCGGTGCATTAAGCTGTGGTTTTGGCACTCCCGAATACCGTTTGTCTCCGTGATGGCACGGGTCCAACTAGTAAATTGTTTGGCGGGTTTGTCAGCGGAGGGGCTATCTCTGGATAATTCATAGATAAGTCACCCTGATCCACAGGGGTCTTTCTCTGTAGGTGACAGGTACACAGGAGATGCAGGAGCCCATTTTTAGAGCAGCTGGGCCAGAATGCCCGACTCACCCAGGATGCTGGAGTTGGTGAACCTCCACGCCTCACTGTAGGAGGTGTAGGGAGATGGGCCGTAAGTCTGTCCGGAGTAATCCGCACCTTGAGGGGACCGACAACATACCTCCGGTCAGCGTTTCACTCGAAATGTCGTGAATGACGCCTGGTGCCCACGGATGTTTATTTTGGCGATACAGTATAATAAATAAATAAATAAAGTATCTTCAGGGCTTTGAAAAAGCATAGGAAGAAAGCTGCAGGGCCAGTACGGATGGGTGAGGTGCGGGACCAAGTCTGAAGGCTGCGATGTCGGCTCTGTTTCGCTGGAGCAGCAAGGCGACCTGGCTTTTTTTCACCCGCATTCGGTCACTCTTAGGACATAATTCACCAGCAGCCCGGGCAGCTTGTAAACCATTAATCTGCCGGGCCAGGTGGACCGGGTGGGGCTGGGGGGTGGTGCAGAATCCCACGGATCATTGGTGCGTACAGTCGGTTCTCTGCGTCCTTTAGCCTCCCCTATGCTGTGCCCCGCCAAACACGCCCCCCCCCCACACACACACGCACAGCCTCCCCTCCAACCCTCACCTTCTCCTTTAGTCTTTCATTTGTTCACCACCCCCATTTTCCCTTTTAAACATTCCAATATTTAATTGGTAATTATGCCGACAGGGTTGAATCCTCAGCTCAGCCTGGGTGCCCCCCCCCCCCCCCCCCCCCCACCCCCCCCCCCCCCCCCCCCCCACCTTCCTTAGGCCCCC
>JAAGVU020000113.1:3544741-3572837 GCA_011763525.2 Mormyrus iriodes
GTTGGGGGCGACGCGGCCCCCCCCCCCCGCTTTCGCCCCCAGGCCCCCCCCCGCGCTCGTACGCGCCACGCTAACCCGGCTCCCCAACGCAGGCCCTCCGTTCCGTCCCCCCCCCCCTCCCCCTCCGCCCGCCGTTAATCACACGCCTCCCTCCCGGCTCTTTTTCTCCCAGATCATGTGTTCCTTTCACATCTCTGCCATTCCTTCTCTCCTCACTTTATATCCACACGCGGTTCCTGTGTAGCGTATTTGCCTGACAGCGTAGATTTGCCTTTCCATATTTTCACTCCCAACCCATTACTGCAGGCACATGGGTCACGTTGAGGTCTAGAAAATTCCGTGCTGTTGTAGGGCTCTGTGAATGTGTGCAGGACGCGGATCCTGGCAGATCTCCTGGCCCTCGTTTGAAGAAGGTTTGACACCTCTGTCTCAGTATTGTGAAGCTGTCGTGGAAGGCAGGTCGATTTTACAGACTCGGTTTCTATGCACGGCTATCAAGCCGTAAAAAGACAAACAGTCAGATTCTCAGTAATATGTAATAACATACAGAATCACACCTGATATTAGGACTGATGGTTAATACTGTACTAAAGCAGATCCCCTCATTAAACCTGAACTTTCAACCTTCGGGTCACATGACTCCTCTCCATCTCCTGGTTCATAACGATGTCGCGTAATAGTGACCGTGTTTCGTTTTGGCGGTAAATATTCACCGGTACTATTTACGACATTCTATACTTTATGGACTGAGTCAGATTTAAAACACATCAGAGCAGCAGTCGATCTACAGCAAAGAGGTGGAGTAGCATTTAAGGAACGACGCTTATTATTTTTAAAAAGCAGTTTAAGGCTATGCTGCTTCAGAGAAGAGCACCTGCTAGGTGTTTGAAAGGCTAGAGCGTTTCATGCCTGGCTGCGTGTGAAGCTGGTGGGCGGGCCCTCACCTGACACCATGCCCGTGATGGCAGAGGACGCGTAGCCAGCCTGACTGCTGGAGGGGATGTGGGGAGGATATCCTGGGAGCGTGGAGCTCATCATGTCCCGACCTGCCGTGGGCAGACAGCGGCCGTGAGTGCAGGCCGAACGGGAAGGGCTCCGCTCTACGGGACCATAGCTTTCACGAGTGCCGTCCATAATTTGATCGCCGCTCAAACTGAGCACGTATACATGGTTACGTTACTTAAGTGCTGAAGGCAAAACTGTAAAAAAAAACGAATGAAACCCAGGCTTCTAACAACATCACATTTTCACAGTCGATGTGGCGTGAAGTGCTCATGATGGGATTTTCCGCTAAAGTTTCTGCCATTTCTCGTTTCAAATGCAAGGAGTAGATTTCATTATTCCCCCCCTCGTTTTTCCAGTTCTGAAATGATTCAGGAGACTGATAACTGAAAAGTGGAATAAGAAACTTTATTATTGATGGAATCGGGGGGTACGGCACATGCGATGCGTTTGATGAACTGGCAGGAACTTTTTAGCGGCTTAGAGCCAATGACTGGTTACCTGCTATGAGTGACTGGCTGTTGAACTGCCCATAAACAGGTGCATGATGAGTGAATGAGTTGAAGGCATGAGAGAAATGGGTGGAGCCAGCACAGCTGCTACTGACAGAGATGGCAGCCGTGATTGGCTGCAGCTCCAGAAAGGCGGAGCTGGGGGCGATGCTTGGGGAGGGACTGGAGCTGGTAACTTCTGGGGACATTTCCTGTTTCAGACAGAGGGGGAGGGGCTGCACGGTGTCTAATGTGACAGACAGGTGGCCAGGGTAGAGAATGGAATAAATAGATTTAAGGATAATGAATGAATTGAAGAGCAAGCAATGTTTCAATGCTGAAATATGCAAAACAAGGATTATATATAAATATATTTATATTTATATATATATATATATATTATATGAGAAAAACAAATTACTTGGAGGCATGAATAAAATGAAAAAGATTTAATGTTTCAATGTTCAAAGTATTACTTAATAAATAGAAACATATAACTCAACATATTGCCCATTGGAAAGCTCATCATGGTCTCAGTACTGACAAGCAGCCTACCAAATCTTATGTAGCTGTTCCAGGGACTGGAATAATTGGCACGTGGTCTGCACCCGCCCCCCCACCCCCACCACTGCCGGTCTCATACCTGCCACCACTGCGTAGCCCTGGTGCGCGGTCAGGTTCCGGCCAATGGCGGCGCTCGATGCTGATCGCACAGCCTTGCCATCCTCCAGGCTTCCGTTGATGAGTGAAAGTGGATATAGGCTCTTTAAGGTGGAGAGAGGGAGCGAGTGTGAATACATACCAAGAAGATGTGCCTGAAAGCGATCCTTCCTACTTCATGACGGGCACCTAGACTAATCAAACAGTGAGGGTCTTAAAATCTGCCAAATCCTGATGAGATGACATGGTATTTATTGGTCCACGGAGGGAAATTAGGAAAATGGGACAGACACAAGCGCACACATCCATCCGTCCATTTTCTGTAACCGCTTATCTAGTAGCAGATCACAGTGCGCCTGGAGCCATTCCCAGGACACAAGGCAGGAGACACCCTGGACGAGATGCCAGTATATTTTTGGACTGTGGGAGGAACCTGGAGGACCCAAAGGAAACCACACACAACCGCAGGGAGAACATGGATGCTCCACACACACAGCCGGGGTGGACAATCAGGCCCAGGGCCCTGGAGGTGTGAGGTGACGGCGGCTGCCCGCTGCACAGCTCTGTGACAGAAAGCGAGTGTTTGCCACACCGGCGCTACTGACTGCAGGTCTCCATCTCCATCTGCGTTCAGATGGGGTCTCTGGAGCAGGAAGAGGACCCCCTCCAGCCTGGCTTAGTAAGAATGAGTGCCGCTGCTGGTTTATGGACCTTCGCAAGGACGCCACGCAAGGCTGTGCATGGACAGGGAGGGGATAAAGTGCCCACACAAGGCTCTTTAATGGAGACTGTGCTTAGGTGTGGGAAATGGCTGTGACAGACAGACAGACAGACAGACAGACAGATAGATAGATAGATAGATAGATAGATAGATAGATAGATAGATAGACTCTTAACAAATCCCAAAGGGAATTGTAGAGTGCTGAAGATGAGGCACGGGCTGTGGCACACTGAACTATGCCATGATGCCCCGCTTTGTCAGGTGTGCTGCCATGGCTACACACAGGTGAACAGACACGCACAGGTCTGCAGGACCGCTAAGCCTTGCAGATTAGGAGCACCTGCTCGGTCTTGCCGGCGCCGGGACTAACAAAGGTGTCGGCTGGGTAGTGATGCCGCTCAAAGCCACAATCCAGGTGTTGGGCGCTGAAGTGCTCGGGCCGAAGTTGCTTCCGCGGCCCCCCACCACTGCTCTGGGAGTCCACGCTATGTCGACAGCTCTCCTGGTCACCTGCAGGGGGCGACAGCCAAAGATGGGTCAGGGAAAAAGGGGGAAAATGTATTATAGGATTCATTCTGAGCTTTGTGGGAGGAGAGTTCAATAAAGTGAGAAATACAAAACTTTGCCAGCAAAGGGAGTAGTGGATAAAAACTGTAGATCGTAATCAAAACGTTCAAAGGGAAAACCGGTGAAGTGCAATAACTCTCCAGATATACGGACATCATAAAGGGATAAATGAATCTGAATGTCCTTACTGTCATCATGGCTCCTCTTGCCCTCAATGCTGGACTGTGGGATGCCAAGCAGTCCACTGATGGAGTAGGTGGAGCCCAGGGAATCTGACTGAGGCGACTCTGGAGGAGTGACGGCCGAGCTGGGTACTGGGAGGGGGGTGGTCAACCATTACCATCATCATCTTTTGTTTTCTTGAAACTACATTCAGGAAAGGACCTTGTACTCTTCCACCTGGGTCTGCTCTACCATTGGATAATGGATTCCATAAGCAGCCAATCAAGAAGCAGCAGTAGAGTCAGGGACAACATACGAAGGAGCAGAGCAAAGAGGTGGACTTACTGAGTGTGTGTCCGGGATTCGGCCCTTTGGTGTCCAGAGGGAGATTAAATGGCTGCTGCACCTTAGTCCTGATGATCCTGCATGGGCGGGGGGGGCAGGAGTATCAACATAACAGCCACACCTGATCCCATTTTTCTTCACCGTATTGTCAGCAGGAGATCCGAAGTACCTGTTGATGGAGCTGACACTGGGCACGGTGTCACTGTCACAAACGCCCTCGGCCAGCAGGCGGTCCCGGATCTCCCAGGCGAACATGGTGGGGTTCTGTCGCTTGTACTCGGCGATCTTCTCCACCACCTTGGGCGTGGCCACCTTCGGCTTGGAGCCGCCGATCACTCCAGGCTTAATGCTGCCAGTCTCATAGTACCTGCCGAGGTGGGGGGATTGCAAGAGGGCAAGAAGAGAAGAAGGAAAGGAGCTTTATGAAAGGAGAGAACAGCAGTGAGGCCATACTTTAGGCACTTTACCACTGCTGAAATTTTTTCAGGAACCAGGACCTATTTCAGGGACCAGGAACTTATCAGGCGTTCCCATTTCAGGAACTCAGACCGATTGCAGTTCCTCGGAGGCTATTTCTGAACCTTTTTTAATCCCCATGCTAGAGTAGGTACTTTTCGCTCAACCAGGGGCAATTGAGCGAGGCTTATAATGATAAACTTTGCTGATTGGTTGACCGCGAACATCAGCGCTAATTTGTAAGTGATGTAGAAGTGTGCAGGGGAGTGTGTAAAAGTAGTGAAGTAAAAATTGGTCAGATGGAATTATTTTTGTATTTTAATTACATTAAATGCATTAATGAGTATATTTTTTGCTTGCATCTCCGTATTTCTGTATTGGAAAATAATATGATAGCTGATATTTTTTGTCTAATATTGCGATGCCGACAGGGAAACCTGCCAGCACTTACAAGCAGAATAACGTTACATTGCTGTTATTCTGCGGAAAATAAAAGCTCAATCTGCTGGCTAGATTTAACAATGAATTATATAAACATGTTGCGGACCTTATAAAAAAAATGCCGTGCCCCAATTCAAACCAGTACGGGACGTAATTTGTCCTGTATTTTTGCACTGTGCGACTGATCACCCCAATAACTGGGGTAGCGGTGTAGTTTTGTGTGAAATTACATGTGAAGCTTAACATATTAGCTTATTTAGCAAAAAGGCCACGGTTCCTGTTGTGCGGTGGAAAAGCGACACATGAAACTGGCCAGGAACTGCAAAAGTTCCCAGTCGAGACGACCCAAGAGCTTTGATGGGAAACTGTCTTTTGCCTTTCAGTCAAATTTTTGCAGTTGGAAAGAAACACAGCAGTTATACACAAACAGTAATTATGTGATGTCACCAGTGAACCACATTATACAGCTATTTTTACCGTGCAAAGCAAAAATGAGGGGAAACAAGAAACCAGGGCACATTTATTTCTTTTTATTTTGCAATCAGGAAACAAGACTAGAGTGTTTACTGTAAACATGGTGACACTGTGTACAAAAGTAGTGGAAGGCTGATTGAGCTTCAGCCCTAACTTATCTCACGGTGCAGCATCCAAATACCATAGTCAGTAACCAGTACAAGAAAAGGCAGAAATGCTGGCATTAGTTAAACAAACAGTAGGCGAACCAGCCCATTTGCTGCGCTTACCTTAACCAAAAAAACCCTGATTTTTAAATTCACGAATTTAGGAAGTTTTAAAAGCATATTATATGTACAGAGCAAACACAAAACAAATGATACCTTTATGTCCCACTGTACAAATATCCATAAAATCAGAGATAAATGATTAAGGATGTGTAACTAGGCCTCTGCTATGCTTCTATCATATTTACTAAAAAATAACTGTTCTGACGAGGCAGCTCTACTGTGTATGGAAGCTGAGCTTAAAATGGCTCCGTTCCTGGCAGGTAACAGCCCCCTGAGTGCTTCACAGCCATGGTAGCATAAGAACAGGCCTTTGGAAAGAGCCTGGCGCCGCTCGGTAGCAGGGAAAAAAAACAGCATGTGCACGTCTGTGCGTGTGTCGGAGCACAGTGGGTGCAGAGCGAGCGAGCGGAACGGGCTGTTTGCTCGGTGTCAAAGAGAGAGGTTAAGAAAAGCTTAAGAGATCTCACCACCATTCCACCAAACATGATGGCACCTGGTGCATCTATATAATCATTGAGACAAGTGTAAATACTGAGTTTAGTCAACTGAAATTAATTAAATGCAGCCCTTTCAAGACAATGGGATTAATATAATTTGGACAATAAGCAATGTTGGATATACACTGCATATATGTATAGTGTATATGATGTGTAGGCTTCATCTGTTGAACTATGTCAAGACTAATGACGCAAACTAGGTGAATGCCTGATATTCTTATACAGTGTTTCCCAATCCGGTCCTCAGGGAACCACAGCCCGTCCATGTTTTTGCTCCCACCGAGCTCCCTGCCAGATTTTAGCTCCCTCCTAACGTGGACTGTCTTTGGCTCCCCGAACACCGGATTGGGAAACACTATCCTTATGTAAGGTTTCATAAATTGGACCAAGGCGTTCAGCTTGTGTGCGTGTTTAGCGTGGTCACGGCGAGTGGCTCACCGGCCCAGGATCTTGCTGACGCACCCATGGCTGACGCGCAGCTGGCGGGAGATGTCGCAGGGCCGCACGCCCTGGTGCGCCATGTCCACGATGCGCTGGCGAATCACCTCAGGCAATGGCCGTCCATTCACAAACATGCCGCCTAGTTGGTTAAGGCCCCCATGGCCTGGGGGAGGAGAGGGGATAAACACGATAAATCTCTAGGTACGGGGGGGGGTGGGCACGCTTTTGACAGATAGACAATAAAAAAGATTCATAAATTTTAAAAATTAAAGACAGCACATTAATGAGGTCAAAACCAAAATTATATATAACAAATGCATAAACATTCTAAATGTTTCATTACACATTGCTTATAAACATGGAGAAGGTGGTGTTTACCCTCTGCTGCAAAAAAATATGTGCAGTTTTATCCCTTTATTTTAACTTCACTAAAAACAAATATTTAATTAATAATTTACAAATGCATATGTGCTTGGTGGAATTGCAACTAAATACAGATGTGCATATACCGCTTACCACATATTCTGTTCCATTAGCTTAAGAACCAAACACCCGTCCATTCATTCCCCTTTTAAAAAACGGCTTGTCCTACTGTGCGAAGCCACAATGAAGTGTGGGGAAACTCTAAACACCCCCGGACCTGCCGTGTGACACCGGCATGCACGCGCGCCCTCGTTTCTATGACAAATCAACCCGGACGCCGTGTTTTCTGGTACCGCGATACCTGGAGGAACAGTGACACGAGCGCGCCGCGCGCTCGCGCGCTCGCAGAGCCTGGAACCGGAGGAGTGGCGGCGCGAGAGGCGCGAGGTGACAGAGCTGCCTGCTGCGCCGCCATGCCGTCCATATGCTGCACATATGTTTGCTAAGTACTTACAGCGCGAACGTTTCCCCGCGGTTAGACTCTATCACTGTTAAATTTGATTAAACTGCGTTACATTAAACTGCGCCGGAGATAAGCTGCTGTGTTAACATGACATTTATCATACTGTTTTTAACAAAAACATGAGGATTTTCTCCGCTTCATTTTGCTGAAGGCTCCAGTTCCTTTCAGATTTCACTCATCTCTGTGTTAAGCGCTGAACTGACACTGGTTTGTCATTGAACGCACGGAGCTGTTGACTAAAATAGCCTCAAACCCGTATATTTTGAGGAAACGGCAGGAAAATCGGAGGGCCAGAATAGTGTAATTTCATACTGAGAGAGAAAAATGATCCCGCAGAGACCAAAGGCTCCCCAGAGAAGATTACAGTAAAACATGAAGTACGCGTATCACACGATTAGGTTAGATTTAGAGTCCAACATGCTGACTCAGGGACCATTTAAGTTTCTGATACGACAGAAACAGAAAAACATCCAAAGTATTCTGTAAATGTATCACGTATGACAAAACAACTGTGTCCCAAATATTTAAGCACTCAGATTTGTCAGGGTTAGGCAACAAGCATAAAGGGTTGTGCATTTTCTATAAACTCTTTTACCAATATTATAGGGACATGATATGCATTTGTCACACAGTCAGCTTAATGAAATACATCGCACGGCGCTTCTTTTTTAAAATTAATTTTAGCTTTACCTCATCAGGTAAAATAAAATGTGGCAGTGCTGCGTGTACGCCCTGATATTTTAATTTATATTAAACATGATATACTGCAAGTCTAAAACTGGAATGAATTTATTTAACTCTGTGACCTAAATCTGCAATCACGTTACAGCAGGTCCATAGTAATAAATGTCAGGTTACTCTAACTAACCAATATGAAAGTGAGTACTTATCCTCTTTTCCTTACTGTGCACTTCGCAGTAACTGTAGGCTACTAGAGTTCCTTTGTTATTGTCCATTGTGGATGATGCAGCTATACAATGCAAACATTTTCTGTCCTCCCATAATACAATTCTGAGTGCCTGAAATCTTCACCCTGGAGTTTTAATCATTGTTCTGAAGTATTGTACTTTTTCCAAAACTGTTTCAGCTTCTGGATCTATTTTTTGCTGAATCTTGATTTCGCCTCAACTGGTCAAGTTTTGGCGTTTTTTAGAAATCAATAGTTTTGCAATCTGTCCCAAAAAATATATATATTTCCACCCGATTAGTCTACAGTCTTGTCATTTTTGAATGTCTCAGTGCGGTTGTTTTGCCTTCCAGAGTTGAACAAATAATCAAACAGCAAAAAATCAGCAGCAAGGCCCTGGCATTTTGAAAGAGGAGTAAAAGGGGTATCCGACCACTCATGTCATCTCAAGCTAACATTTTGACAGGCCTTGGTCTAGACAGTCCTACGCTTGTCTTCCACATCCTATAGGTTCTATTTTATACCTTTGATCCTTGCATTCCAAGGTCCTGGACTCCTACAGGGACACAGAAGCCAGGGATTTAAACCGGAAAGCCCGCATGGCTGGTTTGAACACACCAAATGCATTGTGTTCCTCTAAAATTGCTAAACTGCCACATGGGGCACTCATCTCCACCATTATCTATAATTAAAGAAACAATATACCACATCATGTAATCTTTGTTGATCGATATTGTTGCTGGTCTGGTATATAAGTTAGACTGTTACTACAAAATAAAACTGTGAAAAATGTTATAGAACAAAGGGATAAATGTTGGTTATTTAGATACATATGTGTGTGAGATAACATATAGCTCTATATATGTCCAGCCTCATCCGCAGATTTGCTTTACATGGAAAAATATGAGGCGGAGTTTTAACGTCGTTTAGGTGGCATCTTATCTGTGTGTTTAACTGGATATGTGATTCAGTGATGAGACTTGGGACGCCGCCCCCTACAGACTAGCCTCTGTATATCATACTAATACTCAAATTCAGCGTTATGATTGATAGAATTCTGCATATTCATTTGAAAACAGGTTGTAACTGATAGGAGATAACATCTGGTAATATGGAATATTGTAGTAGTATAACAAGCAGGTAAGGGGTTTTTAAAAATATTTTTAAATATAATTTTTATG
Source organism: Mormyrus iriodes (assembly GCA_011763525.2). Classification (NCBI taxonomy): domain Eukaryota; kingdom Metazoa; phylum Chordata; class Actinopteri; order Osteoglossiformes; family Mormyridae; genus Mormyrus; species Mormyrus iriodes. The sequence continues at coordinate 3,554,242 of JAAGVU020000113.1, forward strand.
ACATCATTCCAACAATATAAGTTGCGGTAAACATTCTTCAGTTATTTAGCTTTTTTTTTTTAAAGATCTCCACGTTCAATCTGTTATTTTTATAAAAAGTCACGTTTGAAATGCAGTTGTATGAGAGAAAGCAGAGGTCATATGTTCAAATCCCCGAGGAGGATGGCAGCCTATAATGACTACGTGACTTGAACATCAAACCCACTGACCTTGGTTACCTTTAGCATGCGTAAATTGCTTGATGCACTTGGTTACCGTTATTATACGCTTTTGAATTAGGATGCATTTTATACCGAACTATTTATACTGCAATATTTCCTACATTTACCTTTTCACACTTATTTCTATACATTTTAAATCCGGCTTTTTAAAGTATTTCGACACAAGTGTGTATAACCTTATTAATATTTCTTATAACCCACGAGAGAAATCACGAATCTGCATAAGTTAGAGAACTTTTTTTCTTCCATCGCAGATTTTTTTCCCCCTTCTGAAACGGTAGTCTCTCGTCCCATGGTCTGCATCAGTGACTCCCTTTGCTTTTTAACTTAACCCATTCAGCTGCATTGTGGCCGCTTCCCCCTGCCTCTCCTTTAACCCTCTTCTGAATTCATTTCCACATCAAACGGTAGACGGAGGAAGCAGGCTGGCGAGCGCTATTAACGGTCGTAGCGAAGTAAGAATCGCTCCGCCAAGCTCCACCAGTCAAGAAGATATTAAAAGTGGGCAGCCCCAGGGGAATCTGCGCGCTCATAGGCGCTTACAAAAATGTGAATGCAGTGGTTTTAATTCCAGTGTTGGTTGGCGCCTATTTCACTTACCACCCCAGTAAGAACTGCGTTCAAATTGCTTGTTTTTACTCCCTCCATAATGCAAAATATACTTTTTCTTACTTAGTAAACACAAGGTGACGAAGATGAAAAGTCTAGGTACGGACGTTTAATTTGTGCGCAATGCAACAATGCATAATATTGTTGAGCTAAAAACACACGTACCTTCAATGTATCAGCTTTTAATTCTCCAGACCGTTTGCCTATTTTAAAGACTGTTATTCTTTACCTAAATTGATATGCTATTAATGAGCCTAAAGAAATTTAACATGCTACATATAATCTATTTATAAAGAATTAAAAACATCACATAACACTTTCGCAGATGTCTTGTGCATTTAAACCTATTTAAATACCTAATTAAATGTTTGCACAGAACGAGGATTAAACATTAATCATGCATGCTTAAAAATCGCGTTAATCTAATTTATGCTATTGTCGATTATAACGGAGTTTTCTGTCTTATATCTGCCCATGTAAACTTCAAACTGTTTTGATGGAAAATCTCCCATTGCATAACGGACTAAAAAGTTAATTGCATATAGACTGTTCCTGTATAACCTTCGTGTATGTTTATTCAAATTAATACTGTTTCTAAAATTAATTTCTAAAATCGTGAATACGCTTAATTTTTTCCCTTTGTCTTCAATGATCGAACAGTGGGGGCACCATGCAGTATGTGTATCACATGTCAAAAGCGACAAGTTTTCAAGAAAATGTACATCTTAAAAATATAGGCCTATGTTTTAGGAAATCAGTTACATGTTTGCGAGGTTTCATTAATTTTTGTAACCTATTACGCAATCCTGTCAATTCAGAAGTAGTTGGCGGAGGACGTTAAGTCGAACTGAGATCAGTAACGATGTTAACGCGAATCCCCAAGTGACACCAGCAAACGCCGATGCTCATTAACAGCAGCCAAACACATCGCTGAATGACAACAAAATTACATGTCATTACTGTACATGTCCGCAGAATAATTATGGAAATTTCTCCCAAAATTTCTACACATACCACTAATACAATTAATAGTAACGCCAAAAACAATTTAAAAATCGAATAGTCACTGTAAATTGTTCAACAGTAAAGTGGAATTTTTAGAGATATACAATAACGCAAGAATTCAGAATGACATTCAAGGTCGACATCACAGTCCATTTTTTGATAATTAGATAATTGTAATAGTGTCTTGACAACCCAAATTATCGTGATTTTCCTCCGTACAAAAACGTTATGTCAGCTTAAGACTTAAGTCTTAATGCAAACTAATAAAAACTATGAGGATCTCTATCCATGTACTGTTCCGGTTCCAGATTCAATCAATTCGCGACCTTCTCAAGATCTCAATTGGGGAGGGGGGGGCACAAACAAACGTTTCTTTCAGGTTCATAGACCACCAGACTGGTGTCTAGCCCTCAATTGAAGTTCAAGACAAACGCAATGACAGTTTGATAGAATTTCTAAGAAAGAAAAAACAATAGTAATTGGTGCAAAGAAAAGCCCGAATTCCCCTACAAAGACACCTCAAAGAAGAGCAGGACGCAACGCGCCAATTGGCGTGTTGCTTATGACGGAGAACAGGCTCCGATAATTATCATATCATATAGTATAAATATAATCAAGGCGACGACGCTTCTCAAAACTTCGACAAGCATGGCCTTTCGCATTTAGCGGTACAGGTTGATGACCCTCCATGTAAAAGGAAAAACTGTCTGGAAGATGCCACATGCGACAAATTTACAACTTCACAACAATTAAATTTCAACAGTCGCACTCAAGTTACTTCATGTATCTTCTCCTATAGTTGGCATTCGGCGAATTCGATTAAACCAAGTCTGATCCGTTCGCAGTATTCCGTGGTGTTGGTGGTTCCCAAACCAAATTTAGGCTTTTTGTCGAATAGAAACCTGTTCGTTGCAGGGAAATAATAAACTGTAAAATATATCAACATTTTTGTTTGAACGGTTTCTTCTATCGACTCATAATTTAGCAACCGTGAGATAAAAAACGGATGTTTAATATTCTCAGACATTCAAAATTATTCTTTAGTTGGTAGAATTAATAGGATAAATAAAGACTGACTTTTATACGAGGTATTAGTCTTTTTAGTTCCAATCATTCACTCTTCTATGAAATTACTTTGAAAGATGTTATACGCAGTTCTAATTACTATATTTTTAAGGAAAGGAGAGAGGGGAGGGGAAGACTTTATTTACAAGTCCTAAAATATTATTAATGAAAAAATATTGAAACATTATTCGAGTCTTCCGCTCAGTGCGACTTGATTAATGTTTGTTTAATGGGTTAACTAGACCCCTGCTCCATTATACCCGTCACAAATGAAACAGCTGGGTGTCCTATATTGTAAAAGAGTAAATGAACATATTCCTCGACTATGGAAAAACGCCTAAATCCATTGAAACGGCATGGCGCCGAACCTTAATTTAAACTGGTTTCATTCTTAAACTGGTTACACACACATCATTCCCTTGTAACCGCTATAAGCAAAATTCCGCGCAGGTCACTAAGAATCGATACCCTTCTTTAAAATATATCCGCTGTTAATGATATCGCGTCAGTAACACGACAAAGGCATGGAACTTTTACTCAGTTTATTAATTAAGGTGTTTGATCTTTTCCAAGTCTCTACGGGAAAAGGGACAAAGACGGTTTTGACCTGGGATTCACATTAGACGTAATGCCATTTCAGTGCGATACAAGGTATTGCAATAGTTTAAATAGGTTCTGTTAATATTTTACCCAAAACCTTGACGACAACTCAGTGCTGGCCGTTATTAAAGTTCTGAAACTCCTTCAGCAAATATTCCAGAATATAAGCCTACTAAATACAATGTAACTACTTTTCTCATTTAGGCCTACTAAATGTTTCTGTTATTACGCAATACTTACATGAAATATAACGTTATAAGCATGTTATTATATCTTAATTGCTTCACAAATATTTATGATTATCTCTTATGATTTATTTTCGTATGCATGTAGGCTGTAATCAAATGAGCAAAAATATTTTCATTTAATTTCACACGACTTCACTCTAAAAATGGGAATGTCTGCCACATGAGCTTTGACAAACGTGTGTGCAATTATGTAATTATTACAGAGACAGGCCGGGTTTAGAGATGACCGTCAATCATACGTCTAATAGTTTCACAACAGGATCCAGATATATAACTGGACATGTGTTTTATGTTGCAGTGTGATGATCGCTAAGGAAAATATTTAATTGAAAACGGAAATGCTCTCGTATGCGTTCTTACTTATTTGATCAGTCAAGTAATATTTTAGGCTGCAGGAATATACCACAATATTACTACAGTACAAGTTTCTGTCAGTCACTACGAAGCGGTTGTTCCCCATAATCTCTTTTAAAATCGATAGAGACGCGCTATCGGTTTATAAAGGCTTCAGAATTTTGTTTAAGGCATTCATATCATTTTGAATAAGAGTGCGCGGTCATTTCTCCTGCATATATATCACTGCGCCCATTCAATTATTTCCAAATACAAAAACTCTCACTTTCTCTCTGTTTCTGATATTCACATTCAGACATCCAACCGCACGCATACGCAACAGCCGATGTAAAGGGCTGAATTCTGTAAATGATATCTTGAACTGGGGACTATTACCGTGGTCTATATTAAGATTCTTAAATTTTATGTATTCACTTTATACTACTGGTCATAAAAGGCCTAGCCAAAACCTAGAAATATAATAAGGTCATTAATAAATGTATTAAGATTGGCCGTTATCGGTGATATCATTCCAATAGCGATGTAATATTTACTTGCCTGATACAGGCATATTGATTTCACGCTAATTCCGAACTCGACAATGAGACCCAGGTCCCTGATCTACAAGAATGAACGTATTTAATGTATGAACATTTTAAAGTTATTTTTACCTCTTCCGGTGGTGCTGGACATTGTCCTTTGATCTTTGATACGGAATGGCCTGGATACAAGAGCTGGACGATCCGCGCTGTCAAAAGTTGTAAAGTTAGCTGCGTTTTAAGTCCATGAGGATTGCGGATGGGCGAAAAAAAATGTTCCAGCGTGCAGTTTAAAATCTGCAATAGAGTATAGAATGATCATTCATGTTTCTTTCGTTGTTTAAATTGTGTAATTTAAATGCATCGATTTCATAATGCTAATCCTGTTTAATGTCGCGATGTACTTTCTACAATCCCACAGCATGACATGAGAATCTATTTAATTTGCTTTAGCTGTATTTGATTCCGCTTTTGTTTGTTTTTGTTTTCCTGCTGTTTCCCTAATACGTTGTCCTAACATTTTTACTCTGACTATACCCCATTATTTCCACTCACGTATAAAAACTTAAATTGCACAGTCCGAGTTATACGTTGCAGACATCATTTCTCACTCTCTAGAACAAGCAACATCAAATAAGCGCCCCACCCACGGTCTGTTTAAATGGCAATTCGTAACCCGTGGAGAGCGACGAGAACATTAAACTAATCGTCCGATTGCGCATCAACGCTTCTTTATGTGTCATCCGGCTGTAACCATTATGTTTGTCATTATTTACCTGCACCGCAGAGGAAGAAATAGTTCAAGGTAGCCGATGCCGTCGTATTATCCAGAATTATACAGTATAGTTATTAAAAAGTGGCCTTTTCGTGTCCAGCAGGCTCTCATACGAGATCTGTTTTCTGATTCAAGAGACTTTTAGGAACTATCCATTTGATAACACCAGTGGCTGTCGTTTCTACTAATATACTGCCTGGTCTACTCGAGGTTTTATTCCAGCGTCGCGCCTGCCGCCGGCCTGCAGCAAAGCCATTGGATGCTGGAATCGGGAAGACGCGGCATTGGACCAGTGGGGTGTGGCCATCGGGAGAGGGGTGTATCCCGAGCGGAACACATGGATGAGTGATTTGGGATTCTCCCTCACTTGCAGCGGCATACCAGGCGACATCGCAACGTTTACGGAAACGCTCGACATGGAGCTAGTTTGTTTTCATTCTTCCCTACCGGACCCACTTAGAACAGGTCTTAGTATTGAATATGACACAATCCTTGGCGCACTGGCTTATGAATCTTGAATTGTACTGCAATTGTTATATTTTATACTGATTCCAGCTGTCATTTATTCCAAAGTGATGACTCTTGTTTTCTATAACTCATTATTTAGAGTAACGAGACAGTAACAACTCACGAATTTTCGAGTTGCAAAGTAAAAGAAGCCGAATTGGCTTTAAGGGCGTGATTGTACAGCTTTCATTTTGGGCATGTCATGTGACTTTCCTTTGGCTATCCATACAAAAATGCTTTGAAGACTATTAACTGCAGACCAAAGTAACACCTTCGCTGTCTAATTTGATTTTGTTTCTCATTTGTCTTAGTTTAATAAACTGCATTGAACAGTCAAGACATTTTTATTTTTATATTTTTTATCACTTTTGTTATTTGTTTGAAATAATAGGTACTTTTTATTTAAGCACCCTGTTTCAAAGTCATATTAACTTATACGACAGACGCGCAGAAGTTGCCTCAAAAAATGTTTGACTGTTCATTCGCCTGTACTAAATGTTAAAGTCAGCATGCTTATCGAGACAATATGCCACACAGGCCTGTTTTTAATGTACAAAATGGATTTCTTTCTGAAAGTCTTACTGTTTAGTGACATGAGCCCTGGAAAAAAAAAAGTTGCATTTGCAAATCTGTGCTGGATGACACAAGTCTTGAAAACATCATTGTCATTTTTCTTGGCCAGAAGCTGTGAGGGAGGTGTCCAGCTGACATTAAAACGATTTGAAATGTGTTTGCTTGGGTACAGACACTCTTACCGACCAGAAAAAGTGCTATTTTTAAATGACAATGACATCTGTCATTTTGTATTTGAGTGTTCTGTAGAAATATGGTGAGCTCATTGCATCATAAAATATGTAATAATGATGAAAAATAAAATGATGTATAATATATTAAGTTTTCGAAATGGCATGTATTCATGTCTGAAATGTTTTTTTTTCTTTTACATGGGGCATATAACAGATTCACGAAATTAGAAAGCGTAAATTTATTGTAGGCTAATGACAATGGGCTGTCCATGGTTGGTGCGAAGTTGGCTTCAGCGTCAAAAAGCCTGTAGGTCTTCACACCTTTAGGGCTCCGACTATCCGAAAAACTCGTAGGTCAGGTCAGTTCAAATGTCTGCAGTTTCAGTTTCACCATAGTCTGCAGTGAATATGTCGGTTCGGAAATAAAGTGCAGCCGGTGGTATATTAAGGTCGTAATTCTCTTCGCCGTTCTTGTTTGAGGTCGTTTCAGGAACATAGACGCTTCAAGACATTGTCTGAAGTTTGTATTTGCCATGTCATGGATTACGCGCAGATTAAAGGGAGTCATCTCACGTCCAGCACAGGGCGACACTGCTCGCAATGGAACCCCGAATTCTTATCTAAGGGCATCTACCGCTAGTTTAATGACTGGAAAAGTCACTCCCTCTCTTCCCAGAACACATCATGCAGTGTAAATACCATTATACAACTGCTGCTTCGGGACAAAAGGCAGAGTGTTTTGAAATAAATAAAACTGTCGAGGAGGGACTAAAGCGAATCATAACATTTAATGGGAGCAGAAAATTCCTCTTTAAAGTGGAAAGCGCGAGCGAGGGACAAGACGCCTAGGGGAGGGGGTGGAGGAAAAAGAGAAAAAGAGAACGGGGAGGGAAAAAAGGTTATCGAGAGTTTAACTGAGGATTAAAACTCCAAGATTGGTATCTCAGCAGGTTAAACAAAAATTGTAATAATCGTACATTAAATCGGGTTTGTCTTTTTGTATGTAACGGCGTCAGAACTGTTCACTGATTCTGTTAGTGCTATGAATATAGGCCTGTAACTTACCAGTTTCGAATAACTTATTGTATGTTCGAAATATTTTATCAAGTATCTTATAACCTTTTAAATATTTCTTGTCTCGGCTTATTTGTGTGTTCTTAGTTGATCTAATTCTTTTTTATATTTGGTATTAATTCATATGAATATTTATGTATGTTTTCACAGCAAAAATGAAAGTCATTATCATGCTACGGTATGAACACTACGAATTACATTTTGTCATCATTTCAATGCAATTGAATTGAATTCAGTGCTTCAATGTTTTGTCTGACTTCATTCAGCAAAAATCGTCGTCTCTTACTTTACACAAGTCACTTTTAATTTTCCTCTTTTCGACATCTTAGTTCCCCGAATGTGTCTTTAAATTATGCGCACAGTTTATAAGTACATATTAACCCTTTAAACAGCCGCTTTTTCACAGCTTTCACCAGTTAGGCGGTTAGTATTAATTTTATTAGCTAGCATACGCCGTAAATGAAACAAATCACCCAATATAAAACACACAAATGCCCATATATGTTGCATTGGTATCTGTAAATTTTCGTAATATGAAACGACTTGAGGCTGATTTAGATATATTACATCGAACAAGTTTAAGCCATAATATTTAATGACATAACAACAAATGCAACAACAAAATAGCTTTAGAAATGCCATAAAATACAGAATCAATTTCCCTCGTACATTAGCCACATTGGATTTACAGTTTGAGTGTAATCAATGCACGATATGCGCGTTTCAGTTTCCGGCATCTCGGCGTTGACAGGGACTGTTCCTCTCTCACACCTGTACACACCTGTAGGCCTACCTGGACCAAAACGTATGCTTGTATATTTGTGTCCTTTCTACAATATCCTGTAAATTCAGTTTATAAATATTCATAATATTTACATTTTAAATACCCTCGCTTCAGCTTTTTCACACGCTGTGCTAATATTTAAGACGTTCCCCTCAATACTCCTATTCTTTTATTTATTATTTAACAATATTTAACAATGTAATTTAACGATAACAATAATAGGGAAAGTAAAAAACGTAGGGGAGAAGACTTCAGTTTTAACTTTTACATTTGGCTAATATTTTAAGATACAATGCTATGTTAATCACTCTCTGTGGTGGTTTGTTTTATAGCAAAATTTTGATTTTTTTTTATTGTATAATTCTTTAAGATTCTCGGAAATCTGAATTTTGGGTTATATATGTTAGTGGAATGGGGCGCGCGGTACAGCCTCGTGCGGTATAGCCATTAAAACGAAATTTTTGAAAAATATAATCCAGTCCACTACCATTAAATGGCAAATTAAAGGGAGTATACAAATAAGCATGTCGTTATTTGATCCAATTGCATCTCAGTTGTCAGCAGTTATAAATTTATGAAGCAATTAATACATTTCTCAATGGCTTCAATTAGTCTTACACTAACGTCACTGGGATGCCTGCAGTTTAGAAGAAGCCTGCTTTATTATTGCTGTTGAACAGAAAAGCAGATGGTATAATTAAAAACCTGTCATAAAGTAATCTCCGAAATCAGGTTCAGTTGGGTATTTTGATTAAACAAAATTTTCATAAGGTTTGCTTGAGGAGAATTTACCTTCACGTTGACGCAAGTTTTATACGGCCAATAAAACGTTCAAGCGAAAACTCCGCATAAGTTGATTTTTTTTTTCTAACGTGAGTTAACGCTCAGTTTATATTGCAACGCAGTAAGTCAGTGCGAACGTAATTCTTGCAAAGAGTTTTCCGAATTTCGCGGTTAAGCGTTTGGCAGATCCTATTATGCATGGAGCGAAATCAGTTGTTTTTGGAATATCAAACCTATTATACTTTCATTTCATTTATTCTGTGAAGCGCAACGACATGTTCTATATCTTTGTTTAACTTTCTGGTTTAATAAAAATGTTTAAAACATTTATAAATTGTTTTGAAGAAGTGCCGTGTAACCGAGTACCATTATGTCGAAAATCGAACTCTGGTTTTAGATATATTATGACTAAGATTCACAATTTCAAATATAAGTGGCTTTCCAGCCAGTTGCATTTTCTTAATAACTGGCATTTGTAATATCGGGTTAGCGATTGAGAGTTGGCCGGTGTGGAAATGCCGGGGGCACAGGTGTCACCGGATTCTGCTCCTCCGTCCGGAGTCGGCGGCTCCTCGACCGCGAGCTCAGTTTACTCCCTGCGGGTCACAGGTGGAATACGGAGCTCTGAGGTTCAAAGGCGCGTCAGTGATAACAAGAGCAGTGTTTATGAGCAAGCAACTATACTGAAAGTGTGAAGTTTCAGTAGTGACTCATTTGTCCTCATCATAACCACCCTAAAATTACTGGCAACGGGATCTTTTTTCGTATTGCATCAATAATTCCTTCCTGTAAACGTTCAGCGAAAGCATACCGAAGTTGTTGTAACTAGACATGATAAATATCAAATAACATAAATCAAAACTATGTTCTGCTTCATATAGTACGTCATCAGTCTTTTAGTTGGGCACGCGGCCTTATTATTAAAATTATTCAAGGAATCGTATCTATTAAACAGTTCAGTTGAATTTGGTTCTGAAAATGTTCTGTAATTTTAACAATAACTCGTACGTAGATGCAAGTGCATGCTGGATTAGAAAACGCACAGACCCGCAGCTCTGTAAACAGGTGCGCATAGACACTTAGAATTTATCAAAGTTATGATTTGCGTTTTTCTACACCGGGCGTTGATGCAACTTGTGATTAACTACCGTAAAGTATTGATTTTAATTTTCAAACACGCATTGAAAATATTTTTATGTTGCCTAATCAATTTGCTAATTTCTACTAACGCAATAATATATTGTATGTATAGGCCTATCATTATATATGATATATATATATATATATCATTATATATAAACCGGTATCTTTGACTTCTTAGTGAAAGAGTCTTTATCAAGAAGGGGAAATAGATCCAGTTCGAAATGCAGTCTACAGTTTGCAAATGTTTCCTATCTTGCAAGCTATCTTGCGTGCTGGAGGAAGCGATCGGCTGCTGGAGAGGGGTGCTTTGGAAGGGCGTGTTGTTGATTCCTCGATGACTCGCGGCGCTGCCGTGCCCCTTTCCGCTCAGCGCCACTTCACCTGTCACGCCGCGCATTCCGCAAGATGGATTGCCTCCTGTTAAATCCCACTTAATAGCAACGTTTATAAAATACCTTTACGCTTGCCTCGATGTGCTTTTTGATTCGAAATAAATGTGGTAATTAGTTCATAAGGCATAAAATCATGTTTTAGTATTAATTATTCCATCGGCGTTTTTGTTTTAGTTTCCGGCCCTCTTTTAGTGCTGCAGATTTAACCATTTCTTCTTCCAACATTTTCTTTGACGCTTGGTACTATTTTGATTAATTATCATCCAGTCTAGCTGCCAAAATAAACTTTAAGATAAATTGTGGACATTAGGCCTTCCAGTTCCAGCTGAATTTCCAATCGACCGACTGAATTTTTCCATACATGTGTTACGATTACGGCGAGTAATTTTAGACGGAGTTCTCCTGACAACAAGATTTGTGTTCCGATGCGGTAGGGAAATCGCTAAGGACATGCTGTTTATATTAAAGGCGAACGGGTCTGCGTGTGGGTCTCCTTGACAACGGAGCAGTTAGGTGTATGATTAACTAAATTATTATTGTTAAACTAAACGTATATTATTAACCAAATGAACGTTAAGCAAAAGCGCCGTGACCCCGAAAGCCGCCTGCTTTAGGTTGGTAGACAGTGCTGTGTGTTTTATCCATAATTTAGAACAACACAGCTGAAACGTGGAATCTGCTGTATCACATTGATGGTCTGTTGATCTTCTGACCACCTCTCTCTGCTATTCATCTCCTTGCAATATCTCCCTGTGCTTTCATCCACCGCTCCTTTTTGTCTGCTATTCGCTGTTGTTACCATCTGTTTCTGGGACCCTCTGAGCATCTATGCCTTTCTCTGTCCGTCTTCCTGTGTTTTGTGAGCAGTTCACCATCACTGACCCACCCCCTCCAACTCCATCTTTGTGTGCCCAGTGCAAACCCCCCCATTGTTCGCCCATCGCCTCCCACTTCCGCCTCACACCCAACCTTTAACCCCACAGCCCTGTTCAGAGCCCCCCCCTCCCCACCCCAAGGTCCCCAGATCTACTTGTTCCTCTGTTGACTGTTCTTCCCTAGGTTTTGGGGGCTAATAACTGTTGCAAGCAAAGCACTCACAAAATCCCAGTGTGACCACCATTGTGCATGTCACAATGGCGCACAGGCGTTAATAGCCATTAGTACTAAGGGGACTGCCCCTCATTGAGCCCTGCTTGGTCCACGGTTGGGGTTTGTTTGGACTCCGGGCTCTCGTGCTGGAGGGGCCGACGGCCTGTGTTGGCGGGGAGATGGTAGCCGTGTGCCCCGCTGCGCTGGCAATATGCTTCCTGCAGACGAAAGTGGAAAGACGCTACCTCTTTGTCGCACAGCACAAAAAAACGAGTTTGTCGGTACAGGTATGATTCTCCAGCATCACTTGTTCCACATTCTTGGCATGTGTGATGGTTTGGTGTGTGTATGTGCACATGCGTGCCTGCATATACAGCATGGCAAACCACTTACTGCAAAATCAAAGCGAAATGAAATATGCTTGGTAATAGGAAATACAAGTTCTATATGATATCTGCAAAGGAAACCACTAATGATTATTTGTGTCCTTCTGCGGTGCATCCAGCTATGCACAATGCATTCGCGACGGTCACGTTTACAGACGGCTGGTCTTGGGCACGAAACAGAAGCTTGAGGATGGAGATCGCCTGTTGTATCTAGGATGCCCGCTGTTGCAACATCTGCCTCTGTGTTCTCACAGTGTGGAGGCATCCCAGGACTTCCTAGAGATGTTGTCAAGGAACGAAACTGTGTACGACTGTCAAAGATGTTATCCTGAGTAAAATAATCGCGTATACATTTTCAATGCATGGAACCTCTTGGTCATCTTGTTGAATATGACAGAAATCGCGTTTTTATTGCCTGAAGCCAACGGTGGTTTAAGGGATAGACACAGACATAGAGTGGTAGGGTTTATCTTTGTGTGACAAGGAACATGCTGGAACAAAACCCAGACTGCAGTGTTTTTTGCTGACTTGTGGTAGACTGTGTAAGTCAGGCAGGTTTGGACATGAAGTTTAGTGAGAGCAGTCCTGGCACCTATCAATCAAGCTGACGGTCTCCGTGGAGAATGACGTCACAGTGGGTGAGTCAGTTGTCCTGTCCGGTTTGGGACTGCGGGAATGGGGATGAACTGTGAGAGGCTCCTGGGTTTCTAGGTGCTCCCAGGTCCCATCTTAAGGGCATCATCTCTGTCATGTGGATAATGTGCCTTCATTCAGCGACTGTACCAATTTGTCAATGCAGTGGGTCTTTGGGGATCACATCAAACTCACCAGAGTGCTGCCTTAGTTTCAAAGGTACACTGATACACATTATTTTTCCTGCATTAGTGAAAAAAGCACACAATGAGGAAAATTTCAGGCATCCTGGTAAAACCATGGCCAACAAACAAGGGTGTCTTTCAGACACACTGTGGTAATGGCCCTATTCCAACATGCAAGCTGTGAATGGGGTAGGGTTCCAGTGTATTCTTCATATGCAGAGGACACATGGCCTTTGGCTGAATGCAGACACCGCCTCTCCAACCGAGACCGTGCTTGTGGCTCTGCCGTGCCCTATTAGTAGCCCCTATGTCCCTAGACCCCCCCCCCCACCTCAGTTTCTTGCCCCATTGCAGCGAGGGATCCTGACATAGTATTTGCTGTTGATGGCTTAAACCTGTACAAGGCATTTAGCATGCATGGAGCTCCAGTTAAGCTATGTGGAAATTCTCTAAATAATATACTCAGTAATCAGAGTTTCTCAACATATAAGAAGACAGCATAAAATAATGCTTTAAATGAGCAGATGTTTGTAGCTGCAGCTGTAGGACTATCTGAGCAATGTGTGTATGATGAAGAGGCAGAATTTCGATACAGGCACAGTGATTGAGAAGGGCCTCTTGAGAAGAACCAGACAGTATTGGGGGTCAGGAAGGGGTGAAAGTGGGGGTGTACCCCTCCCTTCCCCCCCGAGACACCGCGGGATCAAATATTGGCATCTCCACATAAAGGGAGGCATCTCAATAAGACTAAGGAATTAAAGTGCAATACTGTCACCCTTTTTTCACAAGTCACGAAGAACATGTGGAAATGAAAGCGCATTCTGCAGAAGTAGATGAACAACAGTGGAAGGAGCCCAAGTTACTAGGAAATAAGGAGTCTTCTTCACTTGCAAGGTGCTTTGGCCTCAACTTATAAAATAATTAACACGTGATCTCGGGCCATTTTTCAGGCAGTTGCCGAGATCTGATAAGTTGTCATACAGTTATTGATAATCAATCTCCATAAAACGCAAGTCATGTACGCCCTCATCGGGGGGAACCGGCCGATCAATCTCTCTGCTGTTTCACTCTCAGCTCCGTGTAGGAGTTCCCACATGCAGGAACTAATCAAGAAATTATTCCAAACTTTCCTTCTACAAGATTCTTTCATGCGCTTGTCACTTGGTGAATTTTCACGGATTTATTTCTTTCGCGTTGTGTCCGAAGACACGTTTTCCCCGTAAAGGCCGGCATGTTTTTGAACGGCGGGAGGACGATGTGACAGGAGGAGAGATGAGAAGGACCCGGCTGGGAGATGAGAGAAGCGGAGTCATGATACTGCAAAGGGATATGGAGCCAGTGTGATTTTTAGAGAAAGCAAGGGAGCGGGCGTGAGAGAGGTGAAGGAGGGTGGGAGGCAGGTCTCTCCTCCTCTTTAGAGTGTCACTGGCAGATTTGCTGGTGTGGAAGCAGATTTCTCCCTTCAGTTACTCTATTAATTTACCTCATTTATCTTAAACACCTCCGTAAACACTTGAGACCTCAGCCAAAGAGAGGGAGGGAGGGAGGGAGAGAGAGAGAAGAGGGAGAACCTGTGTGTGTGTGTGTGTGTGTGTGTAAGAGTAAGAAAACAGAAGCTCCCCCTCAAATCCCAAAGGACAAATCGTGCTGGAAAATCTCATTTTCCTGCAAATAGTTTGTCAGTCGAGCTAAAAGACGTGATAAATTATCACAGGCTTTAGGTTTGGGAGGGAGATGGAGAGAGGAAAGGATCTCTCACTTTTTTTTTCTTTTTACACTTTCTCCATCTCTCTCTCTCTCTGTCTCTCTCTCTCTCACACACACACACACACACACACACAGTATAGTGAAAACAAGGAAAGTTTCCCCTCCAATTCGAGAGTGAATTCCCATCCACTGCCCAAGTGATAAATTGATGGGCAGTGAAATGAATTTGTTTTCAACTGGTAACACATCAAAGAAATAATAATTCAACGCGGGTCGTCTGGCATGATGATGAATAGGGTGGGCAGGTGGATCAGAGAGGGAGACTGAGTGAAAAGAGAAAGAACGGGAGCAGATGGGAGGGGCACGGGGACGGATGGAGAGGCCGGGCGCCCGCGACGAGCGGAAAGCCCACAAACAAACATCGTATCAGTCACTGAGGGCAGAACGAAAGCGAGGGCCCACTGTTCTGAGATCAGCAGCCTCAGATAGGTGTGCAGGAAATAGAGATGGATTGAAAACAGCAGCCCGGGCAAATGTCCTTAAGGTTCTGTGTGCTGCTGTCGTCCTCTGAAAAGATGGAATTCGATGGGTCATTTAGCATCATAAATACAGTTTCGTTAACCTTACAGGCTGATTCTCTTTGGAAAATGTCCGAGAATCAATCTATCACACCGGGGCTGTAAAAAGAGACCAAAACCAGAAACGATTCACTAGGAATGCTGGGGGTAGATGTCAATGTTACAGACATAATAATTTGCAGAGAGTAAGTTAAGGTCACTATAAGGAATCAGCCGGACACTGAAATATTGTCTAGTGACTTGACAAAAGACAAAAGCAAGTAAAACAGTGTATTCCTGTTCACTTCTGGACTGTAATGAAAAGAGGAATGTATCACAATCATCATCCGACAAAAATGAATTTAATATATGAATGATAATACTTTCAGAATACATCATTATTAATTGGGATCAATTATAATTGTAACTTTTGTTTGATTCATCTAATTAAGGTTAAGTTAACATACATAAAACCATGTACACATTATTAAAAAAATACTACTTTCGATTCACAATCATTTCATGTCAGTTCATCTATTATCCCTGCACTTTCACCTAATTTTGCAGCAGTATTATATAAACAAAATCTTTTTTAAAATTTACATTATGTTTATATATAGCCGTTCAGTTATATATTGTGTTAAAGTCCTGTGGGATACACAAGTACACACTGTAGGGAAAGGGTAATATATGGTTGGTACAGACTAATCTAAGTCGAAGGCAGTGAATCGAGATTTAAGATGCACTAGGATGCAATGAGAAGCCTCAGAAATGCCAAAAAATACCAAATTAATCAAATGCCAGCACAGATTCCTGGGAGTCTGGGAGCTGCACGTCACACAAGTTGGAAAGGAACAGCACACTTGTGAATCACACAATCTGAAGATCAAAACATCACAATCATGTCTGCACACACCAGTTTTGCGGTGGTATGAATTTTTGCTAAATATATTTTAGAACGATGGTAATCAATATATATCCTATATATCTGGCGATGATATACGCCATCTAATTTTTGCAGGACAAACTTGTTTTAAATGAGATACAAAACCTGCCCTCACAGAACATGTGGTTGAGTGGTATGTAGTGATTAGTTTTAAATGCACACAAATTGTTGTATGCCAGTCCATCCCATCATGCACTGCACCTCAGCCATCACAGGAAGCTGATAATATTGTAAGAAGTGGCACAGCAGCATTGTGGGAACGTCGCATGGCAGACTGTTTACCCGCTCTTACTTTCTGCGCTTGCGGGCCGCGGCCCCGGACCAAGCCGGACCCGTTCACGTCACACTGGCACGCCGCGGTGCCTGTATTTATATTCATCGCTATTAACTTCGTCATCACCATCATGACGCTCATAAAGATGAGTATAATGGCCGCCATCATCATAACAATCAGGGTCGCGGTGCCTCACTCCAGCGCTGCCTACATCCTGCCACTCCAATTAGACAGTTGGACTTTTACTGGTCCCCTCATTATCAGCCATAATTGTAACAAAGCGTTAATTACTCATATGAATCTCATTCCCTTTATTTTTGCAGTGCTTTGCTTTGAGCTCCTCTTTCTTCCTTCCTCGGTTTCCATCCGTCCTTTCTTCAATGTCTCTATCCTTCCTGCTTATTTTTCCCTCTCTTCCCTTCCCTTTCTCCCCCTTCCTCTCTCTCTTTCTTACTCCTCTTTCATAGATCTATCCCCTCTATTTGCTCTTTCCTTCTCCTGCTGTTGATTGATGGAGTGAGGCGGCGGAGCAGAGAGCGGCTTGTCGCCACCAATGCGAGACAGCCTCCTTCCCAGAATGCACCGGGAGTGAGGGAGAGAGGAGCACGCGCGAGAGAGGGGAGCTCAGCTGAAAGCTGCGGACTTAATTCTATGCATCATTAAGCAGTCTCACTCAATGCAACATCCCCTATACATCATCCACGCTCGGTAAACACAGCGATGACATTACATTAGCAACTGCAAATGAATTTTCTTTTTAGAGGGAAATTGAGAATACTCTCCTTCCCCCTCTTGCATACATGGACACTCAGAAAACACAAACAGAGGCCATTAAAATATTTGGGGGAATATTTAAACAAAATAAAAACACCAACCATATTCCCCCTCTGTTTTTTCTCGTTTCACTTGATGTTCATATATCTATCTGTCTATCTTTATATACATATATATATATACAAAATCTGTTAAATAAAAACATCGCTTCACATATGGACTCATATATATATGTAGACTCGAAAATTTATTTCATAAAAAGTCATTATTTAAAACAATATTTAATAATGAAATCAAATAATATTAGAATTGCTGAAAGTAGCCCTGCACAACATACATTATGTCCGAATCTGAATTGGAGCTCATGCATGTGCAGAAGTAATCTGGTTTATCCTGTCAGTTCGAATTCATTTTCATAAAATCATTAGTATTTATCTGGCTGCCAGATGCCCTTCGCTGGGATACTTTATGGATTGTTATAATGAAGAGATACATGGATGCTTCCTGACTTCAGTGGGATCAGGCTAGTGTCCATTCACCACTGTTGTCTTCTAAATGTTCCTGCATCCCACCCCCCTGTGGTTGCCAGAGATATCTGTGGATTGTAACACAATTTTCGACCACCGTTCAGCACAGAGAAAATGTGACTGGCATAAATTGCCCAACTAATCAAATGTATAATTATATGTTTTTATCAAAGGTATTATATCATTTTTTTCTGTGAGTGCCCAGCCTTTGAAGTCGACAAAATCCATTAAGACTGTGCAATAGATCATCTCATCCTGCCTGCATGTATATAACTTGGCTCATTTGAAAAATATCGAATCTGTTACACTAAAGTAACCCCCTGGATTGAGTCAAATGTGGAAATCCATTCCTTTCATGCATCGGTGACGAGGTGTCATTGTGAGCTGTAATGACTGATCGTGGTGAGTCTCTCTTTGAGAAAGAGGTGATAAAAAGTCAAATTATGACTTGTGGACAGACAGACAGAAAGTGGGGGAAATTGGAAAAAGCCCAGTGAAGAAATGAGGGCAATCAGTCAATAAAGTATGCCCCCCTCTTTTTTTTTTTTACAACTGTTGTTTCCCTAGCCTGTTCCGGCTCACTGGGGATGGGGGGGGGGGGGGGCCGGTGTTCACCGGGGGGCCAAGGCCACGACCTCTGGGCCCCCCCTAGCCTGCGGGGGGCTTCCAGACTTCCCGGAGACCCCGGTTACCA
>JAAGVU020000113.1:3572937-3588398 GCA_011763525.2 Mormyrus iriodes
GACACTCTGAAAACAGGTTCTCCGCTTTTTTTTTTTTTTTTTGCTTGTTGGTTGGCGGGGGGGGGCGCGGGGGGGGGGGGGGGGGGGGGGGGGGGGGGGTCAGTGGTCAGCAGGGGGTCAAGAGCACGACCTCTGTGCCCCCCCTAAGCTGCGAGCGGCTTCCAGACTTCCCGGAGACCCCAGTTACCAGCATGAGTGGGGGGTCCTCGGGTGTTCAGCCGCTTAGCTTTTCAGGGACTCCTGGTCACTGGCCCTCACTGCATTCACTGCATTCTCCAGCTGGTCACAGCGACTGTTATCAAGGAAACTTGCAATAAAACTGAGTGAAGTCTTATCTCAGAGCGAGGGAGACATACCGCTCAATAAAAGTGGTTTCCAACAGTCCGTTACCCCAGCGTGTTGTTCTGTTTATGTTTACGCCCACTAATTTAATGTTCAAAGCGACTGGCAGTTGGGGGCACACGTATGGCAAACCAGGGCTCGT
Organism: Mormyrus iriodes; assembly: GCA_011763525.2. Classification (NCBI taxonomy): domain Eukaryota; kingdom Metazoa; phylum Chordata; class Actinopteri; order Osteoglossiformes; family Mormyridae; genus Mormyrus; species Mormyrus iriodes. The sequence continues at coordinate 3,573,422 of JAAGVU020000113.1, forward strand.
CACCTGCAACAGAGGACTACTCTGCCTTCTGCTGCCTTTGCAGTCACATCATTCTTTCAGAAACCAGAGGACAGGAGCTACCAGTACTTCTGCACTTAGGGGCTGTTTGAAGTGGACGGATTTCACCATTTGAATGGATTTTATGCAGTCCCGAGAGACCACAAGCTTAACTCCTAAGCAGTTGCCTGGAAGGGTGGGTAACTGTACATAAGTAAAACCCATGAAGAGTGAGGATTAAACCGGCAGATACAGGCTGTACTGCTCTCCACAGAAAACAGTCGACCCATTGGTAAACTTTGAAAGAAATACTCAAAACATATTGAAAATTCATGACTCAACTAATAAAGTGACCATGGGCCACAATGGATAATATACTTCATCATGTATTCTAAATTATTCTGCTCATGTCCAAAGAATTATGAGTGCTTATTATATTCAGTGGGTTGTGTGTACATGACAGATACCTGAATTGTGACCAAATTAAAAATGACTAGATTCTGTGGTATTGTTTAAATCCACCCTTTTGCCTTATCTGTAAATAGAGAATTGTCATCCTCTCTGACCCCCTGGCCCCACCCTGAACCACGCGAGGGTGTGAAGACCCTGCCACAGTCTGGGACCCAGCCCCCCTGCCCCTGCCCCCTGCTGGAAGTGCCACAAATCATTTTGAGTTGGTGGGATTGGAAGGTGTGGGGGGGATTTATATCCTCCCTAATTACAGCAGGCCCAAGTCCATGGCGTCCCCAGGGAGCAGACACCTCAAGAGCTGTAAATGCTCCTAGGGAGATGACCAAGCAGGAGTCATCGGAAGGGGAGGATCATAATAAAATAAAGTAGAACAGCCAGAAGGAAAAGGCTCTTTTCGAAGATCGACAAGGCGCTTCATTGAGACTGGAGGCCCGTAGGCCTTGTCTGTATGGCATCTTGCATTAAGACAAGCGTTTCGCCTGTTTGGAGATTGCAAAGTGCCGCGTGTTTCATTCTGGTTGGGTGGTGAGGGAGCCAGCAGTACACGGGTTCACTCAAAGATGTGGAAAGCAAAGCGCCCGGGGAGGTCAGGGCATGGGTTTGAGGTGGCCTGGATGGTGAGCCGGTAGTCGGTGTGAATGGAGAGTCGCCAGAGTGTTCAAGCAGACAGTAAGAGCGAGGCTGGGTGGGAAGTACAGGCCACAAAACAGCTATTAAAAAGCAGAGGCATCATAAGCTGCTGTTACTGAGAGGTAATGCTGGCTGACCTGGGCTACGGCGCCTGAGAGTGTGTAGGGTGGAACATTTTAATGAAGTCCCAGTGTCTCTCTCAGTCTTCCTCCTGTCGCTGTCAATCTGTCTTGCGTCTCCCCGGAGCAGAGAGCCGACCGGCTTTCGGGAAGGAGGGCCGAGGGTGGGAAAGGTCCTTGATTTATGCTCCCGCCCATTGGGGGGTCAGGGTGCTTTGCGTTTCTGAAGGGTTAGCTGTGAAAGTGAAGAGAGATCAGACATCCAAGGAGCGCCTAAGCGGCCGGCGGCACGGTGCTGGCATGGCGCACGCTGGCCCCCAACATTCTCATTTCGAGATTTTGTTAAGGAGTCATTCTTCAAGAAAAGATATCTCAGGCACTTCTGTAGTTACGGTAATTGAGCACTGTTTATTTCGCTTATTGCATTTCAAGGATCAGATGTCAATGATTAAGTTAACATAGCGAGAGCACCCAATGTCTGCAGGGAGATTTTATTACTCGTCATGCATGAGGGCCATCGCATTTTCTGCCTTACGTCAAAATGGACATTTTTTAAACACCCAATTAGAAATAGCTTTTCAGCACATATATTTTACTGCTAACTTCTGACTGATCTATTACAAACAGATAAAGCTGAAAGATGCTACTTAGTGGGTGCAGATTTTCATCTGAGCCACTAGGGACTTTGCCCCTTTCTCCATATGTTTTTATTAGATGCTCATCCAATCAAGGCTGCACTGCTCCGGAGCATATCCTGGCAAACATGGAGTGTAAGGTAGAGAACATGCTGGAGGGGAGACCGGCCCATTGTTGGAACTCAAGAGTCCGTGATTCACCTGTCTGGATGATGGCATGAAATGCACATGGACATGGAGAGAATATTCTTACACAGGGCCAGAGTGTGACTCCAACCTGAAGGCCTGGGCGATGGAGGTGAAGCAACAGCACTATTTGCCCAACCACCCTATCACCTCTTAAGGGGATATTTACTGAGGCACTTTGTGCAAAGCAGACCGACAGACTCCGTTTTTAGATTTTAACAGTTATCTTTAGTGTACAAGCTAGGGTGCCTCCAAACCTACTCACAGAACCTGCTAGTACTTGCCAAGAACAGGAAAAGAAAATATCAACTGAGCTTTGAGTTTCATCTGCTACTTTGGAGAAGATCCTACAAAGGAAACATTTCTGCATGCCACCCAGCAAATCTGGAAGACTTGTCCATCTCAACCAAGCCCACTGAAAGATATTATTATTATTATTCGCCTTCTTGGGTTCTTAGGTCAATTCAAAGCTAGAAACATATCCTGGCAATTAGCATGTTTTCATGTTGATTAAATAAAAGCACATTATGGTAAACAAAGACTATACGTCAGCGAAGACCTTCTCTGGCCTGGATTGCATTGTGCTTGGAGAGTGATTACTCCTGCTTCAAGGAGCCCAGCCACATACATCACCTTGGGATCAGCCACTACAATCTGGGGTCTCTTGCTGCAAACGGTTCTGGGGCTCCTTTGTTATTAAGCTCACCTAAGCTAATATCGGGGGCGCAGCCCCTGCAGAATATAGCAGGTCAAGGCCAGAGGAGTTTTGTTTTATCATGGCAAACCACCCAAACCATGTCGGGCAGGAAGAGAGCTATATAAATGCAAATTGTACTGAAGGTCTATTAGAGACTTGGAAAGAGGTTCTATGTAAATGTCCTATGAGGACACTGGAGCATTCAACCCCAATCGACAGGATAGATTTGGGCAAAAGGCAATAAAAGGCAATTTCTTGGCGGTAAATCATGGTGAACAAGGTGTACACTTAAGTAATTGAATTGCTGCGGTATCCCAATAACTTGCTGCGTATTCATGAGGAGCGCAGGTATGTTATAATGCAGCGGTTCGTTAAAATCGGCCATTATATACTTTCACTGGCAATCGCTACTGTCCAGTATATCTGAATCAAGAATGACTATCATGTACAAAATTAACAGAACTAACTTCTGACAATTTTGGTTCGCGGTGACAGGCTCTCTTCAACAATACAGATTTCAGTAAACCGATACTTATCCAAAGACTCAGTCCCATAAGCCCACGCCCACGTGACATAGCCCGATTCCTGCCCTAAGACAATTCCTCTTAACCTTTTGCCGTTTGTCCTGTTCTGTATATTACCTAGTTACGCTTAGAAGAAGCGCATCAAACTGCGCGCAGTCGTGGCACATTTTCCTGAGTAAAATCGTAAGTATTGCTTTATCGGAGGTGCTCGAAGCATTAAAGTAACTGCGAGTAAATGGCTCCCTCTACTGACATAAAACGACTACTACAAATGACATTCGTCACACAAAATCATACGCAGGAATTTCTGTCGAGGAAAAGCAACACTGTTTTAATTCAGCAGTTTATTCGTTACAAAACCAGTCAAAATCTAAACATTTTCATGTGGAACCTCACGCTGTCCATTATAAAAGGTAAGCGAGATAAGCGAGAGAAACGTGAACATAAGACCGCACATACGCTAAAGGACAGTCAGTCATACTCATTCTATTTTATCTTACTGGAAAAAAATATATGGTCGAGATATCTATATTTCACTATAATCCTTCACCTGTTGGAATGTCTGTCATGATGCTGAGTGTAACATACTGTTTATGAAGGTAGTGATAGTTTTAATCCTAATAACTTAGTGTATCGTACAAATCATACAGTTCCCAGTGGTAACAGACATGAGCTGACAAAGACGAGGGCTGCAGTCCGTTTATATAAAATAAATACTATCTGTTCCTTTTATTCCTGTGCTGAGCTGCTGGAGATCGCACACAGACAATCTCTGCAGGTCCCAGTCATTATTTCTTCCTCGTCGCTATGTTCTTGCACACCCATGTCATGCCGTCCTGGGAAAGAGGAAGACAGATGATTTCAGCTCCTCTTTTGCATGCTTGATCCTGGATTTTAATGCTTTAGGGACCTAAAACTGCCACTAGGAACCGGTAAGGGAGTTGCTGCTGTACGCGTGTAAAAGTACTCGATGCACAATGCTGTGAAAGAGAATGGTTTCTAGTCATTTTTTGCCTCAGTTTTTGGAGTCAAGGACTTTGATCAAGGGCCTTAAAGTGATTACGCTGGGTTTGAACCAGCAACCTTCCAGATGCAGGATCATGTTAGAGGAACATAGCATACATCCCTTTTTGAGATCCTCCTTGGAAAAAGGGAACTGTTTATTAACAACACTGACTCTAATGTTATTAAGACAAATGTTGAACAAACCAAACTACAAGATTTTATTTAATGTTCACTATGCTCCATTAAAATACACTTAAGCTTAAAGGGGACTGTTTGTGCTTTTCTGGTTTTCCCCTTTCCTTTAGAGTGTTATACAGCTTTAAGTGCATGTAAACGGTCTGCAAAGTCTTCAGGCCCAAAGTACAGGCCAAAGGGAGTAACTCTCACCACAGAACCCACTCTACTCTAATCTGCCTGAAATGCCTCATTCAAATTTTAGCCCTTACTTCCGTAACACGATGAAGTCAGCTCGTAACAGAATCCTTATTGACTGCCTACCTGCAAGGATCTGTCTGCAGACTGCAGGACATGGGGCAGAAGGTGTAGGGCAAGCTGACCAATCAGAGCACACTCTGCTCATCAGGGGTGGGGTTTAAAGCTCTAACAGAGCGTTTCAGACGGAGTTATAAACAGAGTGAATAGAGATGTACAGTGTGGAAAAAAATGTGCTTTTGGAACATTAAAGCATGTAAATGTATTCTAGTTGACCCCCCCCAAAAATAAATTATGAACACTGAAAATGAGCATGGCCCCTTTAATAAACGCATATAAGAAGGTAATAAACTGATATTGAATATACATCAATGGCCCTCCTTGTCTTTGTCCTAATTTTAAATAACTGGGATCACCACTTCAGTGCCTCTGTCTGCGGGACAGGCGTAGTACCTGCACTCCTTCGGAGGTGACCGCAGAGCAGGCCTGGATCTGCCATATCCGGTCTCGGATAGTATGCAGGTTGAGCCCCTCGGCAATCTCTGCAGCCGGGGCGGCCGTCATGAGGTCCTGCTTGTTAGCAAACACCAGGACGGGCACCCCGCTCAGCTTCTCCTCCTCCAGCAACTCAGCAAGTTCCTGGGGGCAGGGATGGGTGATGGGGAGAAGGAGAGTGACGCTATGCATCCTGGGAATCTCCCACATCGGTCCTGGGTGGCCTGCTGTAGACACACCACTTTTCATTCGACTAACATATCTTAAATATGTGACCTCAGTTACGGCGGTGCTATGATGTGGTTAGGAAAATCTATAAACATAGTGCCTCCATCCACCCATTTTTGACAACTTATCCAATAGCTTTGCGGTCTAACCTCAACATTACTTTTCATCCAGTTATGCATGATTCTGATCTAATTTTGCCACAATGACTCGACACTGGAAACAATATAAAACTGCAGTAATGGGTTGTGTTCTGGCATCATGTTTCTGTGTAAAGTGCTGCTCCCCATCCCACTGTTTTCACACACTGGATCGGATGGGATGACAATACACCGCTCTCTTCTCTTACCTGGCCCGTCTCTTCGAAGCGCTTCCGGTCTGCGCTGTCGATGACATAGATCTGTCAGGATGGAGAAGACAGCGAAAAGGGCTCCATGATATGCAATCACCACCACTAACTTATCATCTTAGGAGAAAACGGCCCTCCTGCAAGCAAGAAACACTGACCCTGATAATGACTCGACATGATTCTGTCACCTAGGCATGAGAAGTGAAGACAACCAAACTCGACAAGCTCGCCACTTTCGAGCACCGAAAACCAAAACCCTTCCTGGGGCCTAGTGAGGGACGTGTTCGTTCTGCATGAATCACCTAAGGCCGTCCCATGTGTGTCTGCTGTGCCCCCACGTGAAAAAAAAGCCACAACACAGCTGTTTCCCTTCTTCGTTGGGCTTCGTGCCTTTCCCAGGGCTGTGGTCTTTGCACGACAGCCAAGTAGACAATCTCTGCCATGGTTCACTTCTCGTAGGTATGCTTCTCGCCATGGGCGATTTGTCTCCCGTAGGGCTGTTACAGATTCAGGAATATTAAAAATCTACAGCACAGTGCTGAGAACCCGAGTTGAGAGCGTCTGACGCCTTGAACATAGCTCACCAGCACATCCGTGTTCTCAAAGTAGTTCCTCCAGTAGGGCCGGATCTTTCGCTGGCCCCCGATGTCCCACACATTGAGCTTGAAGCCTTGGGACTGCACGCTCTTTATATTGAAGCCCTATGGAGAAAGCAGAGGGGGTCCGAGCTTGATCCAGGGGAACCCTGATCCCGACCCAAGGACGTGCCTGTGTAGTGACAGGGTTACCTGTGTGGGTGTGATGTGGCTCACATCTTCTGAAGCCAGCTGCTTCAGCAAGGTGGTCTTGCCTGCGTTGTCCAGGCCTAGCAGCAGGATACGCACCTCCTGGTCCGGGGAACTCTTCAGTTTCCGCAGGATTGACAGCAAGCCCTGCAGAGCAGTGAGAGACCAGAGCACTATACTCAATCAATGAACCCGTCTATCCCTCCATCCATCCATCTTCAACAGCCCTTAACCTAATCTGAATGAAAGTGCTCCAGGGCCTTTCCATGGAAGGACAGGGTCAGGGTGGATCACATTCTAGACGGACACACCACGACTCACTAGGACTTATGACTTTCTGTGATCCTATATTCATAAATCTTCTCACCTCATCAGAGCAAAGACCAAGACTCTGCCACATGTCCTGACCTCTCCTCTATGTTACAGATTCTTCAGGTATGAATGAAGCTGGCATTCGCCAAAAAACAACTCCAAGGTACCACAGGTGTGACCCGTCACCCGCTTCTTGGCTTAATGCTGCCCAGTTTGTGGTACAAAATACGACCAGCCCCCATGCATGGCATGTATCAGGTTACTTGTCAGTAATTTACACATAAGAACACTGAAATCTGACATGTACATATATACAGCAGCTTGGGCATATGGAGCTGTAGACACAGTGGAAGTATTGTGGTATAAAAGAGATTTAATCCTGAAGTTCTTTTGGCTGTAAAATGCAAGCTAAGGTTCGGTTAACTGTATTAATGGTATGAAAGGGTTTTGCTGACTCCGCCACTAGAAGTGGCACAGTGCATGCACAGTGCCTGGCTTATTACCATGCATAAAATCTAAATGATTAATCAAACATTTCCATCTTTGCCATGAGGGTATTGCAGTTAAAAGAGGCCATCAAAAGGCAGCTGTCAGATGCAGCCCCTGAGAACTTCAGCGGATCGAAGACAGCGAGATACAGGGTGAGACAACAGCCACCCTCCTCCACTGTAACAGGAGGTCGGAGTGAAATGCAGGATGCGAGGCTCTCCTTACACCCAGGCAGTCAGGTATAAGAAAGAACAGACGGGTACTAGTGTGAGGGCTAAGGGCCGGGGCTCATAACCCATCCTGGTTCCAAGTTTTGGTAATCCGAGTGGCCTCTCTTTGGAATTCCCTAAGGGTACTCCAGTTTCCCAACCAAAGACGCTGTGGTGTTGGCATCCCCAAATTGGCACTGGTGTGTAATTGACTGCATTCTTCGTGTCCATCCGCATTGCCCCCGGCTGTTACCCTGCCTTGTGTTTCCCGAGATGGGCTCACCACAGCCTCACATTGGATATGCAGCTATATCTGAAGTTAGAGCCAAAAATACAACAATCAAAACACCAGCTGTCTGGCAGGCTCTAGAATTAGAATCACTTTTATTTGCCAAGCACATTGACAGGAATTTCTCCTGGTGGTGGTATTACAGGCTCACCACATCTGTGTATTTGATTAAACCATTATGAAAAAATGGATGGATGTTTTTTGCACTGTGCTGGCTTATTTGTTTTTTTTATTGTTTTGATTATTTTAAATATTAATTCTCCTTATTTCACTTTAATGATAGGCCCAGGAGTGGTCAAAGTAAGACTGTGATTTAAGCCGCCAATCACATTAAATGAGATGTATTATAAAACAGCATTAGTATAGATGAAATGACACTAGGTGACTCTCGGTTTCAAGCACGTCCTGCGCAATCCGTGCTGATCACTCAAAGCCTTGGCGCTGCCATGACGGTCGCAGATTAAAGAGACGCCGAATAGCGCTCCGCCTCTTACCGTCACGCACACGCCCAACAGGCCAATCCCCGTCTCTGATTGGACAGCTGGAGACAAGAGCGCCTTAAAGTTTACGGATTATTAGGAATGTTTTAGCAACCAGAGCCAAATTATGAGATGGTTAATATTTTTGAGATTTACTATAAATGAACACCGGGTCGTCAGTCTGTGTTTTTTAATTTGCAGGTGCTAGTATCCTAACTTTATGTGACACGTGACGTATTATTACATGGTATATTCCCATATAAATATATATTTAAAAATATATATTTATATAATTTATTGAAAGCATTTTTGTATGGTGGATACTAGCATTTTCATGCACACCAAGAAACCTTTCTAACTTTTTTTAAATGCAAATGTTTTTGTCTGATGTATGAATGACCCAGTGGGACTAAATTTGCCAGCCAACGGAAGGCGTGTGAAAGCACAGTCACCATCATTAACATGTGAATATCACTCATAATTAGGGACATTCATCCGTGACTTTTCCCTCTCCTCTTCCTATACTTGCTCTCATGCAAAGAACATTCTAGAGCTACACGCACAATCGGATTTCAAAACAACGGAATCCCTCTAAAATCCCAACAGGTTTATATAAGGGCACAGATTGGATGTACAGTTTAAGGACACAGCATCCGACTGCTGAATTGTCAAATACCGATGACGTAACGCATGATTAAGACACCCATTACAATAGTATGCGAGCAAGGCTCCCACAACAAATTGCTTTAAGGTATGCAATAAAATATGACTCATATACACTATTTTAGTTGGATCCAACAAATTGAGATACACGTCAGCACTAAATAAACTCAGGTATTAAAATCGACCCATCGTCCCTCCTAATGTAACGTGTTAGCTATATAAAATAACGGACCACAACTGACTTATCCCTGCAGATGGAGCATATTCAGATTAATAAAGTAGGTCTGCAACAAGTGAGACGAAGACAGACGGGCGCGCAGCTCCTCGTCTGATCAGCCTTTTACTGATGCAGCTGTACTAAGCCAGCTAGGCCGTGCTGCCATATTATTTAGCCTGCTAGCTACATAGCCTGGCACAATCTGAACAAACGCGGGGCAGAGCACAAAGTTGACACACAACTGGACTCAATAATATTTTAAGAATGTTACTATAACAGTTCCTCGCCATCAGAACGCAACAGGAGTACCATAACGCATGCATACGTACATACATCAAGCGATTTAGCCACTGAAAGTCATTATTAAATCGCCAGGTACCAAGAACGGGGTGGGGGGACACGTTGTCGATTGATTCTACATGAGGACGCATATTTAAAACAAATAAAGTTCGATAACAGAGATCACTCACGGATCACGGCAGTATCCCGCCACTCACCATGGTTCGGTTCGGTCCGCTCGGCCGGATCGCGAAGTCTCGCTCGGTGGGATTCACCAGCAGGAGCAGCCTCCGCGAGCCGCCCAAGCTCCCTGTAACTATGGCAGCCGTGACGTCACCGTAAACAGCGGGCAGTTCCGGCGGCTCTGCGATGCCGCGCCAGCCGGCAGGAGCCGTATCGCTTTCAGTTCCGTTCGGTTTGCGTTTCTGAGCTCTTAAAACTTTACTGGCCACTTGTGAACTGATTTGCTGCAGTTATTTGTCGTGCTTTCACATAATGGAGTCATTCTTCCCATCCCACTGGCTTTGTCACAGAAAATAAGATTAAAAACATATATAACTGACATATCAAAACGTATCAAATATTAGAGTATCTCATAACATAATTACAATATCTTTTAAAATCCATGTTTCTGACATACAGCCAATGGATCTGTGAAATTTGTATTAACTACTGACGATGTAACTTCAGAAGGCGAGATAGCCACGAAACAATCAAGTCAAAATGGATCACCATGTATATGGGTTATTAAAACCACTTATAACAGTGTGTGATGATGGTCAGGATAAAAGCTTTATCGATATCCCCATGGATGCATTAAGGGAATGATACATTTGAGATAAGTAAGGTTCCTCCTCCACAACAGCTCTTTGGTTTAATTGGCGTATAATTACCTTAATATTTTTTTAAAATATATATTTAATAATTAAAATATAGAGGGATTTGAATCTCAATGCATTTTAGAACTGAAAGAAAAACTGATGTTAGGGTAGAGGAATCCCCAAGAACGGCAACGAAAGTTGTTTCTTCTACAATTTCAACGCTGTTATTAATGTTACTACTATCAAATTCTAAACATATGGATATGTTATAATATGATGAATATATTACAGCTTTAGTACAGTATGTGCGATTTCATCGTGTAGTGTTAATTATAAACAAAATGGGGGGGAAACTACACGCGGAAGGACGACGGCATTGCATGCTTGTATAATTACTGTATAATTACTCACTATGATTACTATAACTTGACATGCATGCGGGGCAGTTTTATGTTATTCTGATGACATAGAACCTCTTTGCTGACTTGCTTAACTTTCTCACCTGTTGTGTGTCAATGTCACGCCCTCTATTGGTCGCGCGCTCTGTCGCTTTCCTGGGTGTAATAGCGAAGCTTCCTGTGAGGGCGAAAGCAAATAATGTAGTTAGCTAGCTGGCGAGCGACTAGCTAGCTGCATAGCTAGTGTAGTAGTAATAATCGACGTCTTTGTCTAATACGAGCTTCGACTTTCCAGCTATATGGTCTCCCTTGTGCGATCGGCCAGCAACCCAGAAATATGCCGCATAAAACGCTGGGACATATCGTAGGTTTGCTGTGCACCGGGACCTACCTAGTGCAGGTAAGTCGGCTATCGCGTTCCTTGGTCGGAATGGATGTTCACTTTAGTCCGGGGATCGCCGCGAGGAGAGGCCCGCCTATTATGCGTTTCCGTTGTCACAAAGGAACATGGGCTCAAAAAAAGTTTGGTGACGCTAGTTTTTATATACCACAAACGATGGCGTATTCTCGACAGCCTGGCTTATGGTTAGAAGAGATGTCGCGGAACAACATAAAATGTATACATTGTTCGTGCTGCATTTTAGCTCGTTATAGAAATTCGCATCACTTGCGTTGCCTAGTGCGGTCCAACTTTCCATCAGAGGCAGCACGTACGGTAAAATGATAGGGGAAAAGCTGAAGCACACACATTTTCTGCATAACCAGACAGTTTGGCAATGATTAAGTTGAAATTAATTAAACAAAGATGGGGGCATGTGAGGCTGTTATTCTGTTGTATGGAAATGCTGTAGCTGAATTGTGATGGCAGCAGTTTTCCTGTCATCTGGCTGGGTAGCCATGCTTAGCTGGCTCGCCTTTGTTTGCTAACATTTTAAAATGGTCGACAATAAACTGGCCTTTTTCTATTTCCATATTGGCCATCTTTTCTCGGGTAATGTAAGCATTACAGAGCTTCCTGGAGCCGGTTAGCTTCTCCAGCTGCGGTCGCTGCTAGCCTGTTAGCTATTTTGTGTTGTCCCCCCCCATAATCTGTGCCCAAGGAAGTATGACAACAAAGAGGGGAAAGTTTGACTCATCTAATTTGAGGCTTATTTTATAATAGCTGCGATTTATTGTGGATTCTGCGCAAATGTGTTAAAAAAACGGTTCTGCTGAAAGGGGTTGTAGTCCTGAAACCAAACAGGATTTCGATTTAGAAAAGTGTAGCTTTGAAGGAAAAAGGGTTATTGCCTAATTTAATCGGGATTGGGGAGGTGGATCACCACCCCCAAGGTGGTGTATTAACAAACAAATAATTCTTTTTTTCCCCTCCCACAGTAATTTAATCGATGCCTTCAGACGTTTCGGTTTCCCTCTTGGTAGAAACAAAGGGACTAATCTATATGGCCTGGTTTCCTTCTGAGTAAAACACTCATTTTTCTCCCCTTCATTTTTAGTCTCAAAGGGATGGGCTTTTGCTCTCTGTGTCGTGCAGGGAAAGGAGTTTTGCTTCGGGGTCAACAATGAGCAGTACCGCTGTGAGATGGGCTACTGCTGCGGAGAGACCGAATGCTGCACGTACTACTACGAGCTGTGGTGTAGGTGCCCCGCTCCGGCTTCCCTTTGTCCGCCGTTTCACGTACTCTGTTCACCCAGACTCCCTCCCCCGTGCATGCATGTCGATCGTGCTTTAAAATAATGATATATATCCCCCGTGAATTTCTTGGAAGGTGTATTAGGCTCGAACAAGCCCGTTCTGCCCTGAAAAGTTTGATTCTGCCCTACATTCCAAACAAAAACCATTTTTTTTTTCATTTTAACGTTTCTGTATCACGGTTTGGTGTGTTTGATCTGCCTGATTTTTCTTTATTTTGTCATTCCTTGTAGGTATTTAAAGTATGAAAATTGTTTACTTTTAATGGGCAGCAAAATTAAAAGCTTTGACTTCTCCTTGTCCCAGAAATTGACACCACTCCCTATGACGTCACCCCCTGTCATGACGTCATCTTTGTCCAGTTCCTTTCTTCAGGTCGTTTCACTTTTTATGGCGACATTAAGCTAAATCGGACAGATTGTGCTTTACGAATCTTATGTTTGGCAAGCCTTATTTGCTACATTTGCTTCTTATTTGATGCTTAAAGCATGTTCGATTGAGGCGCTGGGCTTAGATCTCGTGCTTGAGGGTGTGACTCATCTCCTGTTCTGTCCCGGCAGGGTTCTGGTTGGTGTGGACTCTGGTCATCATGCTGAGCTGCTGCTGCGCGTACCGCCACCGTCGGGTCAAGATGCGCCTCCAGCAGGAGCAGCGGCAGCGGGAGATCAGCCTCATGGCCTATCAGGGTGCCTCCAGTTCCTTCGTCTCCCCACCTCCCATCAATCTGCGTGAGTATGCCCGTTTGCGCCCGTTTGAGATGTAGATACCAGATCATTCCAATGACGCAAATGCTGGAGGTCCCATTTCTGAAATTCAACCTGGCGCTGCATCGAGGGGCTCATCTTGTATGTGCTCGGCGCCTGTTAATTAACTCAGCTGTCGGCTCTTATCGCTGTAATTTAGGGCCGAGCGGAGAGTTTGGTGTCAGGTGATGGCCATCCAGGGGAATAGGGGAAAAGGTTTTGCTTTTAGCTTGTGATGCTAACATTGCAGAGAAGATGCTTGGTGGTAGATTTGGAGACTTGTGCCTTTTGGGCCGTTTCAGGTTGTAGGCTTTGACACACCTGCAGAGCTTGGTTACTGGGAGTGGAAATCACTTGTTTTGGTAGTGTTCAGTGTTTCATAGTTATTGTTAGGTTATTGTATTTTTATGGCTGTACTATTTAACAGTTATTTATAACCTGCTTTTATCCAAAACAACATACAAGTGAGGATCAGAGCCAGTACCTGGAGCAGCTGGGGTTCAGGGCCTTGGTTATAGGCCCATCGGTGGCATCATGTTGCCAGCTTTGGGATTTGAACCAGCGATCTTCACAAGTTCTGGCTCACAGTGTGTCCCATAGCTAAAACCTTTATAAGTTTGTTGTGCTCTCTTCCTTCCACTGCCATGATGCTAGACTATAATCTGAATCTCATCTCATTTCTATCAGGCTTCTGGACCGACTGCAAGCTGCCAGATTACGAAGAAGTAGTAGGACACCCCCCCACCCCGCCGCCACCGTACTCGGAGAGTCCCCTCGGGGTTCTTCCTGTTGCGCATCTTGTAGAGCCATCGTCACCGGTGTCCCCTGCGGGGTCGGGGCCTGTTGTAGAGCAAGCGGCCAGTCTGCTGGCTGATGATGCTGTGACAGGGGCATCTGGCCAGTTGGCCCAGCAGGAGGCGGGGCCTCCTGAGGCCTCGCCCTCCAGGGAGGAGATAAACACCCGTCGTCGGCACGTGACGGGTGACTCGGGCATTGAGGTGTGCGTGTGCCAGATAGATGCCGGGGACAGCTCTGCACCCGAGGAGGAAGAGGAGGACCAGGAACGCCTTTGCCAGGGAGCTTCAGGCTCCTGCTGTGCTGAGCGCCTGTCCAGCGGGCAGCGGAAGGCTTCTTACGAGGCGCCAGCCCCGGATGCCTGCAGCAGCGGAGATGCTCTGGTGTGAGGCTGCTGTGGGCAAGTCTGGGGCTTTCTGCAGTCGTTCTCATTATTATCCCTCAACCAAAAGCCCGCCCAGACTTATCAGAAAGGGTGCAGGAATGGCGCGTGGCTTCTGCTTTCTCAGACAGCTTCAATGCCTTAAACGAGTATCATGGTAATAATGATAATGATTGCAGTGCATCTGGCTTGTTGTCTATCTTAAAGTCTGTGGTGACGGTTTGTCCCCACTCCCAGCCCCCTTTAGACTGAATGAATGATGCTAGGCACATTTTTTCTTTGTTGGGGTGGGACATACCCCCCCCCCCACACACACACACACCCACCCACCACCTGGTTGTTTTGAAGTAATGTAATATGGAACAGTGTGTAACTTTTCCTTTCCAACCTGTGTCTCTCCCTCAGCTATGAACCTTTCTCCCGGTACTTCATTTCACCTCCTTGCCATTCTTGGGGGACTAAATATGATATCATGGAGAGGGGTGGTGTTTGCAACCTTGTCACTTGTTCTGGACAGGGAGTCTTTCTTGCACAGGCAGGATTTTGTGGCAGGCAGCTTCGGCTGTTCCCACTTGGGTATGTTGCCCCCCCCCCCCCCCCCCCCCCCTTTTCCCTATTTTTAAAACCCCCCGGGGGATAAAGTTATAACCTGGGGGGG
>JAAGVU020000113.1:3588408-3615221 GCA_011763525.2 Mormyrus iriodes
GGAATCGAGTTGTCATGCCCCCCCCCCCCCCCCCCCCACCCGGGGGGGGGGAAAAGGTGGGGTCCCGGAGGCGCCCCCCCCGTGCCCCCGCGGTGGTTTGTGCCCCCCCCCCCCCCCCCCCCCCATTTCTCTCATTTTAAAGACAACTGGGAGATTAAGTGATAAACATGGGGGAGGGAGGGGGAGTCGATGTGTTGGGCGCATGGCACGGGGTGGCCTTTTAAACTTGTTTGCCTGTCACCCGTGTAGACGGAAGCTGACACCAACCCGCGACACTGTGTCTGCAACTCGTCTATAATTAGCGCCCGGGCCGTGTTGTGAGTGCGGGGCGGCCGTGGCGGTAAATGTCGTGCAGGGACAGGGTGGGTGGTGGTCGTCATCCCTTTTGAGAGGAGTCATCGCTCACAGTAGGATTCAAAGAGTGAATTCTGACACTTTCTTCCTTGGTCGAAAGCAATATATAGTCAGCGAGGTTCATTTGAAAGGCTGAGGCATCATTTTTGAGTTTGGTGACTTTGTAGCTGAAGATCAGGCCCCATTTGTGTGGGTGTTGCTTTTGATTGGTCTGTCCCTGGGGTGTGCTCTGTTTGTTTAGCTTATGCCCCGAGACCACTACTGTAAGATGCACTGAGAGCTCATGTTTAGACTGGGGAGTGAGAGGTGACCCCTTCCCACTCCACTCCTTGCATTCGTGATGCTTATTTTTTTTCCCTGCTGCGTTACAGGCGGCCACTCGTGTTGCGGTTCCGTGTGTTTCGTTGGTGGACGTGGCCAGCCAAATGGCAACCGAAAATGTCGCTGGGGTGGGGAACTGTAGCATGGGTTTCCCATGGCATTCATAAAGGACTGATATGTATAAGCACAAGAATTTTCACAAGCCTTTTTTTGGGGGGTGGTGTAAATCTGTGGAACAACACTCACCGTGACAGCACTTATGCATCTCACCACTACCCCCGCCAGCTTGGAAAGAAAATTGGACAACTGGTTCGTATTAAAACAACGCCAGGGAATCTGGCTGATTGCTGAGTGCCACTGATTGGCTGTGGGTAGTGAGACCTTAGGGATCTTTAGTTCTTCTGCATGGCAGGTTGCAGTGGTTGTTTCTGATGGAAACCTTGGCAGGTTTTTCCCCAACAAAGGTGTGTTGTTTCACTCATCCTGAGGATGGACTTGATCTCCTAAACTTCTAAAAATATGAAGCCCATATGTGGTGGTCATGGTTGAAGATGAGGTCACCGGTTACAAGAGATCTTTAGATCACTTTAGGTCACTTTTGAAAATAAAATTATTCCCCATCGTCGGCTTGGATCTCGAAAACCCAGAGAACTGGGGCGTGGGGTGTTTGTCTTATGCAGAGCATTTTGTTTTAGGAATCACCTCAGGACAAATGTAAATAAATGCATGCTTTGTGTAGACTAATGCAATTATCTTTTTTTTTTTTTCTCCTCCTCAAAAATAATTCACATCGGTAACTGATTGCTCCCGTTCTACTAGCCAGGATTTCCAGGTTCAAACGTTTCTGGTCTTGTTTACTAAAGACAGAAAGGGCTAATAAAACCAGCAGACTCTCATGAACGTCACGCTTCATCTGCATTTGACATTTCAGATGGCAGGCACGCGTTTATTTTCCCGTCGGCGGTTCCCTTTCATCTCCTACTCGTTTTTTTGCACGCCCCCCCCCCACAGTGATCTGCCTGTTTCTCCCCCCCCTCTGTGCTCCGTCATCTCAGAGAAGAGCCTCCGGAGTGCTGAGCCCTCTAGTTCCCCAGAGAGCCTGAGGCTTAAGCCTGCACTCCTTGCATTCCCTTCACGCCATGTCAACGAGCACAAAAGGGAGCCTTTTTAACAACAACAGCAAAAAATCAGTTCAGAGGGCGCACAGAAACAGGCAAGGTCCTCCATGATACACCACCCACTGCACCTCTCAAAGGGGTCTGTTCGCCCCTTTTCTGCTTGACAAACATGTCTCGTTCTCTCTGCTGATGGTCTAAGGAGAACCACTCAGTCCCTTACCTTTCAGCTGTTTCCTGCTTGCATAATTTCTTCTGTAGGAGAAGCGCCTGTCATCAGCCTGTACGGACAGTGTTTTCTCATCTCGCGCCGTAAGACTGCAGTGTTTTTGTCCTGGACAAAAACACACCGTATTAGTATTTTGGCAGTAGCTGTATGTTTTTTGCAATGACTTTAAATTTACCCTTATCATATGCTACGATGAAGGGATCTTTTTTGTATAAATACAGGAATACAGCTGTTTTTCATATTTTCCATCTGCACTGTACTTTGGAATATATTTCTGCTCTGTTCACTTTCGCTGCTCCCAGCCTGGCCCCATGCCTGAAAAGTGGTGTTTCCCAACCCAGTCCTTGGTGACACACAGACGGTCCATGTTTTTGCTCCCTGCCAGACAGCCCAAAATGGATCTGGACTGTCTGTGGCTCCCTAAGGACTGTATTGAGAAACACTGCTGTAAGGAATGAAGAGCCTCCATCCTCATCTTCGCTCAGAGTAAGTGAGAATGAATGGCGGTGGGACCTTCCTGTTACCAGCAGCTGGCTAGATCGGACATGTCTGCGAGCCGCTCGTCTTTGCCGGCCCTCCTGTGGTTCGGACCAGCTCTCCACCGAGAACGGTTTTACAGCGTGTCTTTCCGGTACCTTCTTCCGGCAAGCACGTCATGCACACCAGAGTGTAGTGTGTGTGCACGTTTTGTTTTTGTTACCAACTGGCCTGTGTGTGTTCTCTGTCACACTGCTCTGACCACTAAACTCCGAGCAGTGGCTTCCACAAACTGATAACCCCCCCTGCACCCCAGGGGCACTCACCCTCCCTGTCTTTAACTCTACCTCTTGCCCTCTGCCCCACCACGGTCTCAGCCCCCCTCAGTACTGTACAATGTTACTAGGCTATGCAAAAAAAAAATGTATAACTCACCGGTATATGCTGCAATAATATGTTTGCTTTGGTAGCAATATTTTCAGTATGTACTGCGCTGTACTCGAGGGGCGCTTCATCATAAAAGCATTCTTGCCATATGCTTTCATGTTTGTACGCTCTGTAAATACCTTTGTCTTGTTACCTCCATTAAGGTGGCACTGAGCCATGTTTTTTTTTTTTGTTGAAATGCCCCCCTATACAGCTTTACTGATGATTTGCATAGAACAGAAGAGCATTCCTCCCCTCCTTGTGACTGAGGAGGGGGTGGGGGAGGGTGACATGGTCACCTCCCCTTCCCCAAAAAAGATGTTAAAGATGTCGATCATTTCAGGGAGGCTCATGTATGGGAACAGTATGGCCACAAAATGCACATCTTTGATTCTCTCGTAGTCTTTCCTTGTCAGCCTGCTCCCACCCCCCCAGCAGTTTTGAAACTCAAACGTCATCACCGCTGTCACGCGCCAGCGGAATAACCACTGTGGACATGCTTTGGGTTCAGCCTTACGTTGGTCTGCCCACGTTTCCCCAGTAGGCTGTGACAGGAGTGGTAATCCGAGAACACATACTGTGGAATTAAAACCTTTATTGCACATATTTTACGTGGGGTTTGTTTATACTATATTGAAGCTTTATTTTGATTGTGGTTGATTAATATCCATGGTAATTTGCCAAATTTCACAAAAAAAACTAAACTTGTGTGAAGAGGAAGTGGTCATCAACATTCTCCTCACTTCCTGTCAAAAAGATCAAGCCAATACTCAAAACACTGAAATGTTGTCCTTTTTTGAATGCGATGTTTGATGTGTTGTATACTTCGTAGCATCAGCTTACGGTTTGTATTTTATTTTTATAATAAAATGGTTGAACACATTAGCACCTGAATGAATTGTCACTTTGTTACAACAAGAGGGCTACCAGGAATCTTTTCTGGTACCAGGACTTTTATGGTGGAGAGATCACATAAGCCTTTGGGGTGGTCAGACACTGTGATGAAGAATCCACAGGTAGCAGCCGTTTTACAGTCTGAATTTCTATTATGTTGTACGTCACCTATAAACACAATGCTAGCTAATATTACACTGTAGTTTAAGGTGGCAGAGCAGGTACTCTCAGTGGGAGTGTTTACTGTTCATATGACTGCACTGTTTAATACAAAATGTCAGCATGTAGTACTGTTGGGGGGGATGAGTGCCAGGTGCTGCTCAGGAAATACAGGTCTAACATCTCCATGCTGTAAACAGAACTCTTGGGACCTGCAAGTAAGCCTATGTGGTATTCCACTGCTTGCAGGGAACAAACCAGTATTTGGCCAATTGAGGAGAGTTTCATGTAACTGCATCCTCACATGGCTGAAGACAACTGGACAGTAAATAAATGTACAAGTGTCATTGTTTAAAAACCCTCCCCTTTTATTAAATAACATGACCAAAAAAAAAATCGCGACAGTACAAATGTGCTGCAGCGGATGGGGATGATTAATAACAAATCAGTGCAGATAACAAGGTGATCACTGGTAGCCAGAAATTCAGCTGGTGTCGGCACTGAAAGGCTCGCTTTTCTGCAGGACACTTAATTCCACAGCTGAGGGGAAACACTGAATACAGAGATCGATCAATATGCATTAGGGTGAACATTCAAGCCATCGGCACTGTCCCCTGAGAAACCCCATGATATTAAAGCCTGTATGCCATCCCAGAAAATGTGGTCGTATTATTTTACTGAGCACTGCACGTTTTCACCATCTGGAAAGAAATCCCTGCTCCCGCCATGCTAGGATCACAGCTCTCGAGTGGTTTTTACGATGTCTGAAAATCTAAACAGTGAGGCTGGAAAGGCTTTTAGCAGTCTTAAGTATGAGAAAGGCTCATTCACTTATCTACTAACCCTATGTGCAATTTAAACCTTACTTTTCAGAACCACTGCTCACAGAAGTAACCAGCCAAAAAAAAAAAAAAAAAAACCACGACTGAGTAACCAAAGCTTCAAGGGTTTCCCTCCCAGGAGCAGGTGAGTGCGATCACTGGGGTCTCCCGGGTGCTTTATGTAAGCTCAAGGGTGGAACACGGTGTTCTTCACTGAAGGGCTGCCCCATTCCTAACCATACACCTAACGCTTGCTGTACAATGCTCAAAACTTTACAGAAATCAGAAGCTCCCAGACTAAAGCACTGGATCTCCGAAGGCGACAGCAAAAAGCGAACACTGAATGTAGACAACAATTCATCTAGGTCCAAATGTAAAGTTAACTGAGTATCGACTGCAGCAAGATGCGCAACAGCAGAGAGCTATGGGCAGGGAGTTTAACAGGGTGTAAGGAGGGCTGTCAAAAAAAAAAAAAAAACACACACACACACAGTCTGGTACCAACATCTACCAGAAGGGAAACCTTAAAGCACAATGCAAACCAAGGAGTATCCTGGGCAAGAAAATAATAATGAAGTGGCAATTCATCTTAAGAACATTGTCTATTTGGAGGGAAACTCCGTTAGAGGTTTAGCCTACACTTCTGAGTTTCTATGCCATTAGTCTCTCACACACAAGACCATGTGTGCCGCATTAGGTTAGACGTCTCAAAGTTTGGCATGGAAATTATTCCAGCAGGAGTTCACAGAACACCTTCCACCCTGAAATCTGCCTTGTATTACAGCTAAGAGAGCAGCTAAGGAATTCCATAGGCTGGGAATTTTTTCAGATCTGCCTTTCCAGTCAGAATCTCTCCAGCGTCACAGTCATGATTAAATTTAAAAAATAAAAGGTAAATGACTTCTCCATCCCCAGGGCTGTGACACATGCAGTAAAAACACAACAATGATTTCAAAGATATACATCTTCATGCACAACTACACACCAGAGATCCAGAGAAATTACACAAGGCAGTCATGTACAATCATGTAACTTAGTGGGGTGGGGTGGGGGGAGCAGTCAGCGTTCAGTGCTGATTCTCCTGTGTCTTAACTGCACACGCTAACTGGGGGACACATGCGCTCTGCGCTCAGCTCCCAGGAGGTCTGGTGTGGGTCACAAGAACTTAAATCCAGGATGAGACTTTAAGGAAAGTGCAGCGCTAGACATTGGAGGCAATGTCTCCTGCATGAGCTGTCAAGTTCAGGTATTGAGGAGA
This sequence comes from Mormyrus iriodes, assembly GCA_011763525.2. NCBI lineage: Eukaryota > Metazoa > Chordata > Actinopteri > Osteoglossiformes > Mormyridae > Mormyrus > Mormyrus iriodes. The sequence goes on from JAAGVU020000113.1 coordinate 3,594,463, forward strand.
AAACTCATACAGGGAAGGGGGTGTGGTTTAAAGAAAAATAAAATCAGAAATAAAAGAAAAAACTCCTCTGCTAGACACGAACAAAAAGTCCAAAATACGAATGAGGATGATGGTACCCTCTGCACCAGTGTAAACTAACACACACACACACACACACACACACACACACACTCACACACTCACACACTCACACACTCTATACCCCAGACTTTACAACATTAGGGCAGAGCAATCATTTGGGTGTTTTTTTTTTTGGGGGGGGGCAGTACTTACTCTGTTTTTTGGCAGGATAGATCGAAAAGAACCATCTGGTGAACTTGGTTCAATCTTTCCTCTGTTCCAGTTTCAGATATAGTGGAAGCAGGGGTAGAGGAAGGGGTGTCTGGGGTGGTTAGTGGTTTGGGAGGAGGGCCAGAGGAAGTGATGCTGAGATGAAGGAGCTCTCCTATGTGTTACCGAAGCCAGTAACCCGTGCTGTCCTGTCCTGCTGGGCAATGGTGGGGGTCAGGAGTGACACTGTAGTGCAGTCCATCTCAGTTTTAGACTGTGCTACCCCCCCTACCCATTCCTTGCTCAGTAGAAACGCTTGCGGCTGTTTTCGCTCCAGTGGCTGTAGAGGGCGAGGCCGACGATCACCAGCACGATGCAGCCCAGCAGGGAGAAGAGCACGGTGAAGAAGAGCGCCACTCCGCTCATCCTCCCCTCCGCAGCATCCCCTGGGAAGTCACCACAGAGACGGTTAGAGGGGACACGCAGGAGGGACCGTACGGGGTGTGTTTACAAGGTAGAACCTCATGTACCAGAGCTGGCCTGGGGGGGAGTGTAACCTCTCAGACAGCTAAACCAATCATCATATGAGTTTCTGCCTATAATGGGCGGGGCATGCATACAGAGAGAGTAAACATCTCCATCAGAGACAGGAAGTACGTACCTTGGAGCAGCTCTATATTGTCCACACTGGGAATCGTGATCTCGTCGTCTTTTGCTGCCTGCTCTTCCTCCTCTTTGCTGCGCAACACCGTCAGCTGGTACAGCTTCATGGAAATCAAGTCATGATTATCTGCAGGGGAAACATTTCATTGATTAGTTTTGGGTGAGCAGACCTTCCCACACGCACAGACACAGACAGACATGCCCTTCTTCTGCAAACCGCACACAGTTAGCACCCTGTGGTTGGTGCTCGACCCGCTTTGTCCATCTCCTGCCTGGAGAATTTGTGTTTGAGTTTTACTGCCAATTGCTTCAGAGTTCATCAGACAAACCACAAACAATGAGGCTGTAGCAGCGTTTAGGGGCAACTCAGAATTGGGAAAAAATGTAACATAAAAATAAAAATGAATAATATTTCCTTTATGGATACACCAACCAGGCATTTTTAACGCTAATTAAAAGAATCATTTACTTTATTAGGCAAAAATCATGTTACTACAGTTAGGGATGCGCCAATTCCATTTTTTCCGTCCCGACACCGATACTTGGGCTTTGGGTATCGGCCAATACCGAGCACCGATCCGATGCCAGTGCTTAATTAATAAGCACCGTTTGGTTTTCTATATTAGTGAACAAAGCTTACACCCAGATGTACTTATTGGTTATTGAAACTGAATTATTTATAACATAAAATATGTTTAGTTGTTTAATGTTAGATATAAATAACACTTCAGTTTTATTTTGTCACGCTTCTCCAGACTTGCTTGTGCTAAATGTCGTACTGTCCCTTCTTTCTCTTGACACTTTAGCAGAACAGACCGTACAGTCTGACAAAATACCGTGGCTTTGAATTTTAACGCAATGTAGCAAAGTGGTATCGGTTCTTGGTATCGGACAATTTTTACGAGTACGAGTATGGGTATTTGACCACAGTATCGGCCCGATACCCGATGCCGGTATCGGTGCATCCTTAACTACAGTACACAGATGAGTCAAAACATTATGAGTGCTTTTCCACTGCACCAGGTACCGTGCTTGTGGTGGTACTTCATAAAAGTACCAAAAATATGGTACCTCAAGGTGGTGCTGGATTTCCACTGGAGTAAAAACCGGTAGCAGCGGAGAATGACATCACATGCACAGCAGGGTAATTTATACTGAATTTAAAAAATGGATATAGTCAGCCTATATTATAGGGCTGGCCGATTCGTGATATTCATACAAACATCACACGGTATGCACATGCAATTCTCACATCGTAAAGACCGCGATAGTCAGTTTTGATTATACCTTTTCAATATTATCTAGTATATATGTTTAAAAATCAGTTTACCACCGCGGCGTTTGCATGAGCGCTGCATGCGTTCTCCGAGAGTCAATCATTTACGTCCTTGAATTGATAATGATTTCACCCTTGTCATAATTGGACAGATCTTTATCCCTGTCCCTGTCCTCTGCATTCAACACGTTGACTATTGAATGTTCGCTTACTGTCTAATGCATCCCAGACCTTGACATGAGATAATCAGCACTATTTGCTTCATGTGGGGCGGGTCATAATTTTTGGCTCATGGGTGTATATGATGTTCTACTTAAAAACACCTGCACAAACACCCATGACACCACAGAGCCCACAGAGCCGCTACCTGACAGGTCCCCAGTGATGGCAGACGCCCCAAAGTAGTATCCCTGCGGCAGGTGCACCCCTGGGATATCCAGGCAGTCCTTCCACTCGTGCTGCCCGTCGACATCGATCATGACCTGGGGGTCAGGCAGAGGTTAGGGTGGGTGGGGGGGGGTATAGCCTACAGCCCTCATTTATTTGCACCAAAGGTTATGAAGCAGTGGGATGATCTCATTACCTGGTGTGAGTGAAGAGGGTTTTTTTTTTTTAAAAGAAGATCCTACATCCTACAGCAGTGTTTCTCAACCCAGTCCTCGGGGACCCCCCAGACACTCCACATTTACTGGCTGTAGCCGGCATGCTAACATGCTAACATACAAGCTTATCTGCTGTGCGCTGGGCACCACTCCCGGGGGGGTTTTACAGGGGGGCGCTGTGCAGGAGACATGTCTCACCGTCAGCCGGCGCCGCACGTATCTGATGAAGATGAAGGTGTCATGCTGCAGGTTTCGCACCACGGCAGTGCAGCCCCCCAGTTCGGTGGGCCGGCCGTCCCGCTCGTGGTCATAGGGCAGGCTCCCGTTCCCCACCATGGCTAGCACGTAGGGGAAGATCCTCTGGGGAGGGGGAGGGGGGGTTTAGGCAGGCAATAGGAGGGTAGGTTACCATAGAAACAGTGGTGATACCAGCACGGTTGCCATGCAGCACACCTATGATGAAACACAGCCCCGGGACCCTCCGCCCCGACCGGCTGGGGGACCGAGGGTGACGGGGGTTCACGGCACACAGACCGACACCAACACCCAGCCCGCACAAGCACGGCACACAGTGGGATGGAGAATCATGGGAATAGCCAGCATGCTTCTCATTGGCAGGTTGGCAAGTGGGGGCGGGGCATGTCAAATCGGGTACCTGCGTGCGAGGGGTATACCTCCTCTTCTGCGCCTGTCTCCAAGAGGGTGCACAAAATAGGAGCACAACACAAGGCGGCCACTTTAAAAAAATACCTGTCGGTCCTCCCCCGACCGCTAGCAGCTACATGGACGAATCCGCACGCATGCTCGGAGCATGCTCAGTGCACTTAGGAGCTTAACTCTGGAACAAATACTCAATGGAGCTTGTCAATCAGATTCTGCAGCTACTCCAGACATGCACCATTATATGGAGCTATAATGCGGGTTAAAAATTACCGTGCCACTCTGAAACAAAACAGCTACAGAATTATTCTGTATAACTATTAATAATAAAATACGTGAACTTGGTAAGGTCAAAGGTGATGTCACCAAAAAAACACCCATCCATCTTTTTTGATTATTCTGCCGAAGTAGAAACACAGAAACAGCTAAATACGGAAAGCAGCTACATTTCACAAGAAGGATCCCTAAACGTTTAAATCTTTTCAGAGTTAGTTATAAAATGCCAGAATTTCGTGCATTTTCCGTTTTTTCCAGCCACTGACACCAAGTGTCTCTTGGGGACGAAAACAAGAAACTCTTTGGGTCGAGATGCACCCGGGGCCTGTGCGTGTGCGTGTGTGTGTGGGGGGGGGGGGGGGGGGGGGACACGCATAGGTCTATACCCCCGGGTGCTTTTCCTCTTTTGGGTGGGTGTCCCCAAAAACCCCCAGGCGGGGGAAAAAGTCCTGTTTTCCAAACACTGGCCCTACGATGACATACAGAGCTTCGATTAATCTTGAAAAAATTTAAAAGGACAAACTGTATCTATCCTGTTTGTATTATACAGTCCCTGGGTAGTGAACTGTCAAATGCACCACAGACTGACTAAAACAATATTTTTTGGGGGGGGCTTCAGCCCCTCTGAAGCTGCCGGGTCACACAGAGCTGACAGACTTGCCAGCCTGGCTGGCCAGTGCTGCGCCATGTTGCTATACGCACCCGTCTGCATGCGCTCCTTGGTGTACCACACCGCCAGTCCATCACCATTCAGGTTTTTCTTTCCCTGGCCATGAATCTTGAAGTGCACCTGCAGTTCCCAGTCCCGCAGAAAGCAGGGCTGTGTGCAGACCACAGCGGAACGCATCATACAAAGACTACTATGAACCTCTGTACTGGTTAAAACATTTCCTCTCTCTCCATCCAGCCATCAACCAGTGGGTTGGGGCCTATCACAGGCAGCACAGGTCACACAGCGGGGGGACATCCTAGATGGGATCCAATTTACAGACACCATTTAGCCTAATTAGTCTTTGGACTTCACAGAGCAAAGGTAGGGTTGGAACCACCAAGCCCACAGTTGTGAGGCCACAGTGCTACCCACTGAGGCACCCTTAAAATATATTTTAAAAATGTGATTTTTGTGTTTGATACAAAGCTTTATTGGGACCGTTAACCTCTAACCTTATTGTGCTAAATATGTTCCATAAACCTAATAAGACACCTGTTACTTCTAGAAGTTGGACTAAATTTTGAGCAGACTGAATACAACCTTGAACAAATACATGAGCAGAGGCCCTAAAATCGCAAACTTCCCAAGCTGAGGCCATTTGGGCCAAACCCCGCTGACTCACAATGCGGCTCCACACCGCCCCCTGCTTGCTCTGCATGTCAGGCGTCAGGCGCACGTGGTCCGTAGTTATCATGGCGTCGCCCATCAGTTCCCAGTGGGATGAGCTGGAGGAGCCAATTCCTGGACAAAGTGCAGGTCATCTCAGAACCGTCCCAAATATATTTTGTATAGGGTAAAAAGCCTGCGTAGGATTACACAGTTAAGCATGAACATACTGAATATTAATTACAAGATGCTATTTAAAACTTAACGAGTTTTACACAGACGCAATTTTAGGTCGTCTGTTTAAATGCTAGTTAAAAATACAGACATTCACCAAAATAATGACCGTAACAAAATAATTACAATTAGATTAAAAATGCACTCCCATTACGGTTTATCGTTAACGATTTGTGTTTTTTAATTTCTTGAATCGTTGGCCTTCGATTGAGGTATAATAAATAAGTGTAAGAAAGGGAGAATGTGGTGAGTGATACTTAAAATGACTCTGTCTTACGTACTATCACGCGACAGATCTGTAGGTCTTGTGATTTTTGCCTAATCGTACCCGAAGCCGTACAGTTTCCCTCATCAGCAGTACGCCGCTTACTGAACAGCTAATCTGAAGAGAACGGTCGCATATTTCGCAATACGATTGTGACATTGTATAACGCATTTAAAACAAAACTAACAAAAGCATACCATGCTCATTCAACGCATTTATCACTCGACACCTAGCATTAATATAAATACACCTCTGATCTAATCAACATTTACTCAGCAAGCTAGCAACCTGCCATAGCAGCTAGCGCATTACCTTGGTACGGCTTGGTCAGCGAGTACTCCCTCTTCAGAAACTCCTCCATTTCGTGGCCATCTTCACACCAACATTTCCTTGAAATTGCAAGCAGCAATAGAATGATCGAGTGCATTTTACTTGTCATGTTTCGATGGAAACTCAAATGCAACACCGAGTTCCAACTACTGTCAAAAGCTATTTTTTTTTCTAACATGGTGGCGGCCATTATACGCCTTCAGTTTTAGGACACTCCCCTCGACGTCCCATTGGCCCGTTTAATTCTATGTCCTTTGCTAATTGGCTTAATGGTGCCTCGGACAAGCCCACAGTCCCCAAGACTCCGCCCACTGTGAAGGATACGCGGACGAGTGACGGCGGAACCCGAATGGTTTACGATAAACCTGTTTCGGCGCAGTGACTGTACTGTAGAAAAAGAGTGTATAATGAATCATAGAGCATGCTTAATATAGCATTCTTTAGAATTATAATTTATTTTCATACATGGAGGGGGGCGGGCTCTATGTTGGATAAATAAAAGCAGGCTAGATGTTACACACACATACAAGTCAGAATTTTTCAGTAGTGTTGTCTTCATTTCTGGTCTTCACGTATCCTCGTATTTCTCCTTCCTCCTTATGGGACTACACCTGTTCGAGTGCATGTGGCTACACGCACGTCTCTGCCAGTGCCTGTAAACAGAGGATACCTAGGTTCAGTAGCTGTGGTCTTATGTCAGTGAGACCTGCAGGGGGCACTGTTGTACTCAGTGATCACTTGTATCTATCTGTACCCTTGACAATTTGACTGGACCTTAATACACTTTTCCCACTTACCCAACTGTGGCTTCTGTGTGTCGTTTTGTTTTGTGTGACTGGATCCTGAACCAGTCCACTTGTCTGTCAGACTGAGAATGAAGTCTGCCGCCTGGGTCTCAGACAGGGCTCATACTGTCCTGTTTCTGTATCAGTGGGGTGTAATATCCTCCTCCACTCTGTCTGTGCTCTCCTGTACTTGATGCCTTTTTCTTTGGCTACCTTATTTCCAAATTTTATCATGGGGAACAACCTTGACAATCGTCACCTAATTTCACAAGGGAGTTACCCTCTCACTGTTTTCAGTGCAGCTAGGCTGACATGCATACATGCCATTTCCCTCCTGTCCACAGGGGTGGTGATGTTTATGTAAATATAAATCAGGGGTCCTGCAGAGGATCGGAGCTGGACACCCCTGATATAAATTCATTTGGTCTTTCCTCTGATACTTTTATCCAAAATTATTTATACTAGAAAGAAGTCTCATAATTTATGTTCAGCCCCTGAGATTTGAACCCATGACTATCACATGTTTAGTACATTGCTTTACTTGATAAGTTACAGGGGCTCAACTCTGCTTAGTAGGGCTCAGTGCCCTAGTGAGGGAGTGACATTCCAGTGGTAACTACCTCTGTTCTAGTCTCCAAGCTGCCTTAGCTGGGTCCAAACCCATCAGTGTTGTGGATGGATCAGGTGAGACATGCAGGATGGGAAACTCCTATGGGGATGTGTTTATCGTGGTGGAGAAAAGGACGGGTGAATGAAAAAAGAAAAGAAAAAAAATGAAAAAAGCAGGGAATGGTAAGACAAAAAAAAACAAGAAAGTCCAGACGGGCAGGATTCTCCGGTGGCATTTGCTGTGTTCCATTTGATCACGTAACAATTCCAACCGGAACGCCCCCTGAAGTCGTAATTCCAACCCCGAGCTCAGAATTCAAGATGGCCGCGCCCTTTATCAACAGAAGCGAAAGCTGCAGTTTTATACTGTTTATTAGCACTTACGTCTTATTTGTGGCTCATTAAATCGGTCGTACACACCGTACTGTAAAACTGCTATCAGTGGACGTGTTGTTATGTAGTTTTATGCGCAAAACACCGTGTAATTTGTCGTTATCAACTGGATTTCTTGCTGAGTCAGATAATTTGTCGGATTTAAGGTAGTCCGGACTAAATGTAAGTGAACGAGGATAAAGCCCATTTAAACTGAGGTACCTTAAATCCTGCAAGTTATCCGGCTAAGCAAGAAATCTTGCTTTTTGAAACGGGTCCCTGGTTTGGAACGCAGCATTAGTCCCAGGGAATGGATGGGGGGAAAGGTAAGTAGGGGCAATCACCCTTTGGCTTAAAAAGAGATAGAGAAGTATGCATTTTTAAAAGTAACTCACTGTCACCACACAGGAATGAGAAAAGCAGGACTATTAAATAAACAGGTTTGCCATTCTCCGTTTGCTCTTTGTCCATCATGTCTATCCTCTCCTTGTTCATTCAGCTTCTCCTCTTTTACGTATCTTTCTCCTACTACCTGCTCTCTGTCCCCTCACTATGGACCTCTTTCCATCCTCCTAATCATGAAAATCCCATTGACTACAATGAAAATTCCATTAGCACGCCACAAACTGCCACAATCTACCCCATTCGAGCACACCAGTGATACTGGCATTTTCAACTGTATTTTTAAAGAGAACAATGTGGATTGTTCTGCTGGATGCCTTCTGTGGACTGGCACATAGATTATTGTAATGCAGGCCCTCATTTGCATTCTACTATTTGGTTCCATTTGAACTAAAGAAGCCAAAATTTTTCCCTGAACTCCATATTTTATGTCAAAATTCTAAGCTCTTTCTCATGCTACAGTGGTCACACTATAAGTTGCTATGACTTTGGCATTTATATTTTAAAAAATTCTTATTCATCCACCTATCTTACATAATCGCTTATCCAGTACGAGGTTGGGAAACTCAGGACACAAGGCAGGAAACCCCAGACATAGCAGTACATTGCTCTGGCTGACTTTGTAAATGTCATGTTATTATTAGGAACTTGCTGCATACTTACAGTGCATATAGGCAAATATTCATGAACAATTGGTTAGAGAGGAGTTTATTTGCAGAATGCTCATATAACATGATGAATTACACATTTTCACAGTATGACCATAATTGTGTCTACTTTTAACCTTGGAAAAGATAAATAAACTACAGTAACCATAATACCACTGGGAGTCTAAAACACTTCCTTTCAAACAAAAGTCCTTGCTTTACATTCAAGTAAAGTTCATTCTATTACATTAATTATTTTTTGGGCTTATATCCATAAATACAATCTTTGTAAATTATAACTTTTTTAAAAGTAATTTTTCAAAAAGTTCAGTTTTCAGATATATTTATCAAAATGGATAAAACACATTGCACTTTAACTTAATTATTTAATATTTATATTTTTCATATTTTTAAGGGTGACATGGTGACTCACACCTCCAGGCCAGGGGTTCAACTCCCACCTCCGCTGGTGTGTGTGTGTGTGTGTGTGTGGATTCTGTACGTTCTCCCCATGTCCAGTGTTTCCACCCCCAGTCTAAAGACTTGCAGTTAGGCTAAATAGTGCCTCTAAATAATTTATGAGTGTGTACATGTATGTGCCTTGCGATAGACTGACATCCCATTCAGAGTGTATTTCACCTTTGTGCCCTGTGCTGCCTGGGAGAGATTACATGATACCCTGAGGGACAGACGGTCGTATTTTTAAAAAAGGATTACTGAGCTTTTATTTTGAAAAAGAAAAAAAAAAAACTACGGTGGCTACCGGAAGTAGTTTTTCCTATCTCAATTTCATAACTCTTGGACCGATTCCTGTGACATGCCGCATGTGGCTGTGCTAGAGACCCAGTCTACACATGGATAATAGTCCGGAGAAAATGGTGAAGGAGGTCGACATTTATCGCGACACCTGGGTCCGCTTTTTAGGTAAGGTATATACGGTACGCCTTCGGACGGTTGTCTTTCAGAAGTCGTGAACAAGACATTTGTTGGTGGGTGGCAGAATTTTATGCTACGACCATTAAAGTTACTTATTGTAATCATACTATGCGGCGCTACCTCTCCAAATACTATACTTTGAAACATGTTAGTATACAGTAATAAAGGCAAAACAATGATTATCTTTGGTAACACCAAGCAAACAGTAAGCTCTAGAATCGGGTTTGAACTGTGTAAATACTGAATAAAATCTGAAAGAAACTGTACAGTTAGTTGCCCAGGTAATTCCGCTTATGTGACCCATGGGTTGAAAAATACCCAGGTAAGCCAGCAGCCTCATTAAATGCATTTCCCGAAGCACACACATTGCAGGCTGAATGACACTTCATTGATAAGCCCACCGCAGTGCACTTGAATTTGCCTTCCGCTGGCGTTTTCAAACCGTGGGTTTTAAAGTTTTTTAGCAAGTAATCGCAAATTAACAGTATGTATTTTCCTGGATTACACGGGCACCTTTAATTCATTGTACGTTTGCCAATTCATACGGAGCTATATAGCCTGCCAATGTCATTTTTTTTCTTAGTATTTTTTTTTACACTTTATGTAGTCTTCTTTCAGTTTTTCTCTTCAAACTCCACGATCTGACTAGTTTTTCCATCCCCTTTTCAGGATCGGAGTTATCCTGCGAAGCTGCGAATCTGCCATGTTGGCTATTCCGTGTCCTGCGGTGACTTTGAAATGGTTACAATGTTAAACGTGAGCTGTCAGTCGGCCTTCCGCGGTGCAGCCGCCGCGTTACAAAGGCGGCCCGGTGTGTCAGCCTCGCTAAACCGCACGACATCATTTCTTATCCTGCAACAACGTCGAGTCAAAATAACAGAAACAGAATATTAAACCGATATTTCACGTGTTAAACTAAAAATGAAAGCTTTAGAAAAATATTACGCGTTTTCCCCCTAGCAGTATTTTGATTTTTAAAAACAATAGATCTTTATTTAAATACCTTCGAAAACCCAAGCCGAAAACACATAATTATCGTAAAGTACATTTGTGCTTACAGTTAAACCGAAACGGCTTATGATTCCATCTGCAAAAAATGTTAAAATGTTTTTTGTAATAGCATGCAAAACATTAATAACAATGGACATACATATACATGTTTAATAACTCATACCGTAATTGTAAAGTCCTAGCTAAATAAATGCTAAAACCCTACGTTTGCTGCAATTTTGAATTCTTTTAAAATTTGTGTTCTGTATAAATGTGCTTTCTATGAATTAACATGCTGCAGGCCTATGATTCTAAATCAGGAATATGTATTCCTAGCAATAAAATGTTTATTGTGCGGTAGTACAAACAGTAAGTATTTTCCCCGTTGGTGCGCTTCGAGTTCTAATGGACGTTGGTTGATAGGAGCAACGGGTTTTTTTATGACGCAAGACATGACTCATTTCCTGGGGACATTCCAGTACTTATAGTTATACGCGCTTGCTTACATTAAAGATTAAGAGTCTGTGGCAAAGCTGGACTGAATTCATAAAGGTCATTTATCATATAAAATAGCCGGATATAGTAATTTATTTCCTGTAGTTCTACCACGTGGCCACGTAGTGGCAGCAGAGGCTAACAGCTGCGGGCAGCTAATAAATCAAGGCCAAGATTAGTCAATACTTCTCCAAGGCAACGAATAGGGTAAAGGTCACATCTCAATTTCTGGAGCGAGATGTCTTACATGGGTATAGATTTTATCATTTTGTCAGAACAAGAATATCATTTGTTATGAATTTATACCACACTATTGCCTTCCCAGAATGGCACAAATCCAGTTAAGATATTAAAAGGTGGAATGGTCTTAGACATAAATTATACACTTTATGTGCTAATACATATACCCCTGATTCAGCTGTTTATATGACTTTTTGTCACCTGTGGCATCTGTACTACATTGAGTTTGTGTCCTGGCACTTGCCGAATGTCTCTGCAGGTTATGCCAACGAAGTGGGTGAAGCTTTCCGCGCCCTGGTGCCGGGGGGCGTGGTTTGGGCCAGCTATGCTGTCGCCACAACCTACGTTTCTGCAGATGCATTTGACAAGGGCAAGAAGGCGGCAGCGGTGAGCTTGCAAGGACTCGCGAGTAGATGGTTTGAGTGACTATAGTGCATGGTGGTGCAGTGGTTAGCACTGTATGTGCGTGTGTGTATATATATATATATATATATGTGACAGTCTCTGGGGATTAACATGAATTGGACAGGGCTGCAAGAGTCTCAGGTTTCCCATCATTTCATTTAGCTGTTTTATTCAATTAATGGAAGGTGGGACATCAAGTGGATTAAGTGGCGCAGCATTTCTGCAGGACAGCTTCTGACACTGAAATAGGCTCCTGAGCTGAGCATGAACCATCCACACCTGGGTGATGTATCCCACAGAGATGGGCTGTCCGGTGTTTTCCGAAGGAGATGATGTCACTCTTCACCATCGTCCTCATCAACAGCTGGTTGGTCTGCAGTGACGGTTATTCTGTGTGTTTTCTGAACCCCCCACCCACAGGACCACGGCGAGAATCCTGGCAAATCAACGCGAGTAGCAGTGGCGGTGGTGGACACCTTCCTGTGGCAGGCCCTGGCCTCTGTTGCCATCCCCGGCTTCACCATCAACCGGGTGTGTGCCGCCTCCCTCTACCTGCTGGGACGCGCCACCCGCTGGCCGCTGCCTGTGCGCAAATGGACCACCACAGCCATCGGCCTCTCCACCATCCCCTTCATCATCACGCCCATCGACAGGTGCCGTTCTGTCTATTCCCTTCTTAGTTGGCTTCAGTCATTCCCGGTTAGCAGTTAGCCTTGTCTAGGCTAAGAACATATGTATGAACGCCCACCTGTGTGAGTCACTGCATGTTAAGACTGACAGACTTCCTATTTCAGGGTGCCTGTGTGCCGTTTACTAGTGATTGCTAAATGAAGCTTCATGAGCCATTTGCTGTATTTTTTACCCCACTAGATGGCGCTCTTGACTTCCTTTGGGGTATGCTTTGAGCCATTTTTTGAACAAAAAGTATCATCTAGTGGAGTCAGAAAATACAGCAAACAGTTCATGAAGCTTCATTTGGCCATCACTACCATTTGTCTCTGCACATCTTCAGCAGTACTTGTTTGCTCACATGCTCAGGGCTGAGAGTCTGCCTGTGTCCCAACCTCACCCTCGCTGAGTCCTCGTGGTGAGTTTCAGTGTTACTAACCACCCCAACCCCTGTACCCTTCGGTCTTCTTTAGGTCTGTGGACTTCCTCCTGGATTCCAGCCTCCGTAAGATGTACGGCGGGGGAAGCAAACATGAGCCCTAGGACTCCACCGGGAGACTAGGCCCCCCCAGCCCATTGGTTTAAATGAACAGCTGTTTTTTAGATCCCAGGATAACTGTTAAATACTTCTACAGTCTTGTAGTGCTGTTTTGCCTCATGGGTGCTAACACGTGCGTTTGAAAGATGTTCACCACACACACTGAACCTTTGCTGACTTTTTCTTGTCATGACAGAACACAAAATCCCTTCATCCCAGACATATGGTGCAAATAAGTAAAGGGACATTTTGGCTTTAAAGAAACGGGTGGGGAGAAAGGGAGTTCTTCCTTGCATGATAAAGTTAGACTTGCTGAGCTACTCTGACTTAGTCACAAACGGGATGTGAAGGGAGAGCCAGACTGTGAAACCAGTTTAGCCCAGGCAGAACCCATATAATTAAAAACGGGTCAAACACTCGTATGATCAACACCACAAACTGTGCATTTTGAGCCTCACCTTGGCTCCCCTGACTATTTCACAACCAACTAAACTTAGCCCTCTTGTTCCTTGAGCGTTTCCTGAGTGATATATGACTTCTGAGAAGCCGACCAGCAGGATGGAAGGTGACATCAGCCTTCTTCACAGCCCATGGCCGTCGGAAGCTTGTAAAGACACCATGGCTTGAACAGTACAATTGCAAGAAGGTGATTTATTCCTGGTGTGTCAGGAAAGCCCCCTGTCGTGTGACATCCCCATCTTGCCTGTAGATCCCTTTTTATACATAATATGAACAAAAGGCTCTTATTATGAAGCAAGGTTACTCTCACCAGCTGTACTGAAACATTTTGTTTATAAACCGCGGTGTGTTCAATAGAACATCCAGCATGCAGATATTTAAAAAGCCATGTACACCCAGAGGGAATTGTTCTATATCTTTGTTCTGTATTTTAAAAGAGCAGGTAGTGTAGTTGACATTTAATGCAAAATATGCAATGTTTACTTTCTAAAGTGTTCCTTCAGATTTTGTTTTTTTTTTCTTCTTTTGTTAAGGGCAAGATAGAAATACATGCACGAAATCCTAAGTGTCTAATGACACTTGTTTTCTGAGGATTATTGGGTGTTTGGTCAATTGTGGCATTCTGTTTAGTTCTGGGCACAAGAAAATTTACAGTATATTTTAGAGTATATTTTTATTTAAGTTTAAAAGAAAGCATTATTTTTTTAGAATTGCAGTGTTTCTTTGCCTTATGTTATTGAAACTGAATTCTAAAAATGTTTGGTTTTATCATTGTGTAATTCTCCAACAAGTAATAAAACGGTACTCAAAATGGGACAATGTGTTAGTGTTCGTTGCAGATGAGGAAACATTGTAAATCTTGATCATTTTTACTGAATTTTACTTGGGTAGATTTTAGTGTTAATGGGAATGTTTGATAATAATGATTTTGGCATGTGAGGGTAAGAGTCCAAAACACAAACAAAAGAGAAAGGGTGGGGTCTGAAGAGGGGTGTGGTCAAAAAGGGAAGGGGTGTGTCTGAAAAAGAAGGGGTGGGGTCAAAAAGAGAAGGGGTGCTGTCTGAACAAGGGGGTGAGGTCAGAAAGGGAAGGGGTGTGTCTGAAAAAGAAGGGGTGCTGTCTGAACAAGGGGGTGAGGTCAGAAAGGGAAGGGGTATGTCTGGAAGATAATGGGGTGGGGACTGAACATGGTTCAAAGCAGGGCCGACCTGCTCTATAGGTGACATAGGCGATCGGCTAGGGCTCCATTTAATTAGGGGTGCAATAGAGTGAGTAAAGAATAATCAGAAGAAATACCTCTAAATACCTGTACAGACATGAGCTAGATAGGTAGCACCCAGGTATACTATGATATGGAAATGTTTTTAAAGTTAATGTATAATGGTCAGCAGGATCTTGCCTAGGGCCAGAACACCAGAGCCGGGTCTGGTTCAAAGGACCACTTTGAAAAATTCTGATAGTCCTTCTAGGGTTGTGTATTAGCCTTCCATAACTGATTGTCATAAATGAACATTGTTCTCTTAATTCTTTCTACCCAGCCTAAAACAGGAGTCTGCTTGTAAATACAGAAAAATAAGATTTAAAAGCAAGTATCCCTCAGTATTACTGTTACCAGAACTTGTTTGGTAACAATAAACTGCCAAAATCTGCTACAGAATCCCCCCTCCCTCGACGATTTTGGATCAGTTTTCACTCAAAAATTATAGTGGTTCAAAGTTGTTCCTTGGATGAACTTATGGTCAACTTATGGGCAATAAATGAAGTGGTATCCACATTGGATTTAATAATATGGTAGACATTTCATTTGCGTAAATGATGCTCTTTCTGTTTCTTTTATTCAAATTTCTGCAAATGCCTTTGAATTGGAGGTGCACATCTGGGAAGATCATCGAATCGTGGCAGGACACTGTAGCACATTAAATACATAAAGCAGATTCGTTTAAAATTCGACTGTCCACAGACAAAGGATGCCTGAAATCAAAGATGTGGAACCATAGGCAGCAAGCACCACAAAATGCTTCCAAGTTGGCCTAAGAGTGTGGAAACCCCATTACAGGATGTGTAAGATGGCTGCCAAGCCATGTGACCCCGACTCCTTGTAAATGGCATTGACGGCTTATCGGCTTAAAAACCAACATGCCACGTTCAAAGCTTCTGGAAGTCACGTTTTGAGAGAAATGGCTTCCAGGAGCATTAAAATATAATTGCTCAACATAATATGGCCACCAAAGCATGTAAGCCAGCCAATTCCTTTTTTTTGAAAAAAAATCAATGGCTTATGACTTTTAAATGACTAGGGACCATTCATATGTACATTTTTAAAGCAATTTAATGTTTAGAGAGTGATTCACTGCGTTTTGAAGAAGCAGTAACGAATTCTTAGAGGAGTGGCTTTGAGTTGGTACCCTTCCGTTCGGCATACATGACTCGGGACAGACGCCAGGGGTGTGAGGGTTAGGGCACAGTGAGATTAAGCTGTGGAGTTTTTCGTTCAGTGCTATGCTAATACGCTAACAGCGTCGTTCGCAGGTTCAGTACTAAAACAGCAACATGTCGTTGACTGATAATAGTACAAATTCTGTGCTTTCGGTTTCATTTTTTTATTTTACCAAATGTCAGTAAGCAGGGATTTAATGATGGAATGAAGGGAAATATGTGTAAAACACAAGCATGTTCCAGCTTCCTGCCAGTCTGCTAACATGATATTTACTTAAAATCTGTGATCAGATGGTACCACTTAATGCACCAAGTTATGTTTGATTTTTTTTTGTTGTTTTTAAGTTGTGTTTTTAGTGGTTGCTAATTGCTTTTTTAACACTTGTACAACTAATGGGAGGAATTTTATCCCATAAATGGACCAAAAGAACAGCTGCTTTTTAAAAAAATATCAGATCATGCTAAACAGGCTTAAATATAAAAAAAAATCATCAATATTAGAATACAGAAAAAACAAGGCAGAAAAACAAACCATGCACATTTTAACAGAATAGCAGCTGTTAGTCATGTGGATATTGCAGCTGTGGTACAGCATGAAATGTTAATACTTTATTAATTCATTTGTACACACAGATCAGATGATGTAGCATGACCTAAAATGCAGTGAGAAATAGCTTGTCTTTAATGCTACCAAAGTCCTTGTGTGTTGTCGCTCCTTGCTGGCACAATGCCGACAGTGCCTAAATGAGTGCTAGTGTTGCCATACAATGATTTCTGCTTTTGCGATTTCCGTATCCGTTGCTGGATCTCAATCTGGTTTCTGACAATGTCACTCAAGACAGCACTTGCGAGTGGTAAAAAGAAAAAAATCCAAAGGATTGATAAGTAAAGGGCACCGCAGGTGCGTTAATATCATGCGTCGTCCATAAGGAAGTCTGTGCGTTTATCCGGGCCAGATCTGCAGCATCACGGAACGTGCGCTCCCGGCCGCCAGCGTGTTGTCACCCGCGTGGGAATATCTGCATGCCATCTGGTCTGCCGTACCCGCTGTGAAAGTGGGACTCGCTATTCTCCTCTCCCGCCATAGACAGCAGCCACGGCTCCATTCTGACCTCACGTTTCTATACATTACCCTGTGTCTGAGTCTGCGATCGGCTCTATGCACCTTTCCTGTGTCCATAACACGCTCCTGCAGGTGTCCCCTGCTCTCGTCTGCTGTTCTTTGCCGGTTCTTTTCCATTCCAGTCCCTTGGCTGGATTCAGAGAGCTGGAGACAGCAGTAGCTGTAGGGAGAGAGTCACCTGGTCGAGGTCATTCAGGCCCTGAGTGAGAAATACTGTCGGGTCAGAATACTCATTAAAGACAGAAAATCCAGACATCCATCTTCCAAACGCTTATCCAGTACAGGGTCACAGTGTGCCTGGAGCCTCTCCCAGGATGCACGGGGAACAAGGCAGGGGGCAGCGTCACACACTCCAGGTAATTTAGAGATGCCGATTTGCCTCGCCATTTTTGGACTGCACGAGGAAATGAGAGCACCTGGAGGAGGTGAACAGCGACGCAGGGAGAGCACACACACTCTGAGGGTGTGAGGCCAACAGGACTCCCCACTGAGCCACATACATAATGTGTAATATTACTCAGACAGGAATATACACCTAGTACAGCATGGCTTTGGAGGTGGGGAACAGGGAGGAAGCAGGAAAGGAGTAAGTCCAGGAGCTTTTATGGGGTTTAAGGGGTGGGGCTGGTTTATTATTACTCCAGAAGTAGCAGTAGAGAAGTACGGTCAAACTTCATGGCCAAGAGTCCCGAGAATTTTAGGATAATGTTAAGAGAAATAAAACACATTTATCGAATTAATATTTAGCGCGATGTCTGCTGCTCAAAATAACCCCAAAAATAGCTCTACTGTAACCACCGTTGCCCATACATTTCATATGCAATATAAGACACGTAACTAATGTTAATTCATTAATTAGCTTTTTATGTAAGCGTGTCTGGGAATAAGAGTGTCTAATGTCGGCGTGCTTTTAATTTGAATTAGCCCCTGGATCCGAATAGCCGCGCGGCTCCTCGTGCTCGGAATCACGCTGCGGGTCTTTAGAGAAGGGTGTTATCCTCAGCGAAAGCCTGGGATGAGATGGAGGGCGCCTGCAGACGGCGACCCTGTGCCGAGTTCAAACAGGCTCTTTGGAGTGTTTATCCATCGTTTGATATGCGCCGGTTAGTTTGTTTTAATAATCGCCGCCACTGCCGCGTCCTCCGGCGGGCGTCGTGACTCAACGGCTGGGCAGCTGGCGGCAGGAAGGTGCTCAGTGACACTCTGTAGAGGCGTTTAAGGGGAAGAACACTAGAGATCCACTTCTGCTCGATGGCCCGCTCTTTTGAAGAGCCCTGGGCATTCGATTGCAAATTAGAAGCCGGCAAAAAATGTGCAAGCTGAATGTGGCAGTGGGGCCGACGGAAGCGCAATGCTAGGAATAACGTCGAGTGCTGGTGCATTCTCAATTATTATCGTTAATTGTTAACTGAAATGCGTTCACGTTCAAATCCATCTAAATCCCCTCAAAGCGATCCTAAATTGAATATGGCGCCCCCTAGTGTTCGCTGATTATTTTCTTGGCTTGATGCTCATTCCCAGGAGCTGCTCTGAAATCCACATATTTGTAAGGTGGGATGTTTACCGAAAATTCACCGGGGTTGCAGCACCCATCCCCGGCTGCTAACGGCTGGTTACACGCCGGGCCGTGAACCTACAGCCGTCTGGTGCAGCTCCCCCCCCCTGCCCACCGGCCTGCCGCCTCCCACCATCGTCAGCGACGCGATGCACCGTGCAGGCTCTGCTGGGTCCCCGGTACTCCCATCCAAGGCCGCCCCCCTCCTCCATCAGACCACGTATGCTGGGTGGCGTGCCGATCGGAGAGCACTTCCCCGTTCCCTTCCATGTCCTGACCCGCCGTCTGCGTGCTGCGTGGAGGAGGTGACATCTGTTGAGCAGCAGGAGGAGAGGGCTGAATGTACGACGTTGCCAAATTGGTATTGGGATGTTGTCTGCCGAAAACGCGCCGCATCATGGAAAATTTCACGCTAAATGCAGTTACGAAAACCGTCCCTAGTCCTCTCCGCCGTCTCGCATATTTATGGATTTTATTAATGCCTAGTAATGGTGCCTCAGTAATTAAAATGATCCCGGGCTGCATTCCTGCTGAAGCCAAAGGCTGGTTAGTGGTGGGCACGAAACGGAATTAAATTTCGTGTGACACCCGTAGCTGCTACGTCGAGTGAGA
Organism: Mormyrus iriodes; assembly: GCA_011763525.2. Classification (NCBI taxonomy): domain Eukaryota; kingdom Metazoa; phylum Chordata; class Actinopteri; order Osteoglossiformes; family Mormyridae; genus Mormyrus; species Mormyrus iriodes. Next base: position 3,613,630 of record JAAGVU020000113.1, read on the forward strand.
TAACTGGCGACCGTGATTAAATTCCTTCAATTCTGCACACAGTGAGCTGCGAACGCCACATTTTACGGCATCTCGCGGAATCAGAAACGTGTGAAGGAGGAATTGTGTTGGTTCATTGTGTTTCCGTTTCACGTTTATCCCCTGTATGTCCATTAGAGGGCGCGACGAGCGGCAGGCTGGCAGAGGCCTGGGACTGTGTCTGTCTAGTGAGTCTCTGCGTGATACGGATCTGCTTAAGGTCTGTCCGCGCCGCCGGCACCGCCGCCACCAAGGGCTCCCCCCTTGCCATGTAATTCGAAGCGGCCGGCTCTTGCCGGGATTTCAGCGCCGTAAATTAAATGAGGCTCCATTTGAGGGCCGTGAAAGGGGATAATCAAATTAAACATAGAGCGCGTTACTCAGAAACACGGTTGTCTTATCAACCTTTAAAATCACTGTCACTGGGTTTGTTAATATTAGGGGGGGGAAACAAAAGAAAACGCTCCGCCATCGGAGGTGGATCTGCGTGCTAAGCGCCGTTACGCTATTTCGAGCTCAGCAGAATGACAGCGTTCTCAAATGGAGCGCCTTAAATAATTAAATCCCTGGAAAACACGTTTAATTTTTTCCGGCCCGGCCCTGGTTTTGCTTACACACTGAGGATATTCCCAGTTTCTCCATGACCGGGATATAAAGTCATTATAAGTGAGGTTTGTGCGGCTGTCACCGCTGGCCGCCAGGACGGTCCATCACTGGCCTGATTACAGTAAATATGAATGAATGATATTAGGATAAAGTAGCCGCCCCCCCCCCGCACGCACACGTGCGCGGCTGGAAATCTATTTAAGAAGGAGGGCCCGAAAGGAGCGGGTCTGTGGGAGTCTCTGCCTGTCGGTGTTTTCCGCAAAGCGCCGTTTTAATGTTTAATGATGAGGCCGCGTTAAAGGGAGCGATGCCTCTCCATCCGCCCCGAGCTCCTTCCTGTAAATTGTTTTTTTTTTTTAATGCCGTTCACAAGTAGCACAATGGCGCTGAAAGAAGCTCATTGTGTGGCCGCCGCTGTCATGTGCGTAAATTTCATGTGGATTTCGGGGACGGGGGGGTTGGAGGGGGGTGCTCTAACTCCTCCCCCCTCACATGCATGTAACGTAAGCCTCCGAACGCTGTCACTCTGTATGTGCCCCGACCTTACACTATAGAGCCGGGTAACTGTGGTGACATTTGTAACCAAACCACTTCTATGATGTGGTGGTAGTGGGGGGGTGGGGGTTCCTCCTAAATTATTTTTTTCCGTTCTGTTCATTTTTATGCCCAATCACCTCACAGGTACCCAAACCGCGAGGAAGTCATGTCTCAGAAATAAAAAAGAGGGTAACAAACTGACAAAAAAATCCTGCTTTGAGTGGCCAGTGCTGCCGTCCTTGTAGCCAGCTGGTGTATTTTTATCATCATCATTATTATTATTATTATTATTTTACCTTTAATGTTTTCTCCATTACTCCGGAACAAAATGGGACCTTGGGGGGCACAGAATGTGTCAGATCGGAAAGGAGAGCAGCAGACGTCTACTGATATGGTAAGAGAGTCATCGTCAGTCTGAGGGAACGCCGTCC
>JAAGVU020000113.1:3615401-3630939 GCA_011763525.2 Mormyrus iriodes
CCCCCCACATCTTTTTTTTTGCTGGGGGCAGCTTCTCCCCCTCATTAGAATAATTGGAATTCTGCTGCAATGGGCAGGTTGGGAGGAGCGCGGCTCGACTGCAGCTTCAGAGTAATGTTTTAATTTGGTTGTGAAGAGGCCGCCCCAGATCAGATCCACAAACATTTATTAGGTGGCTCCCTCGAGCGATATCAGGCCGCATTAGGGGGCCCGCGGAGACAAAGACCTGATGAATTGAATTAATCTCTCGGCCGATGATGGATGGGGGTGTTCCGAGGGGTCTGGGAAAATGGGGACATTGTTCATCTGTCACTCCAATGGTCACGTCTCTCTTTGATTTGTGCCTCGCATTGAAGGCCACAAGTGGGAAAGCAGGTTCCTTCTTCGTCCCCCCCCCACACACAGTCCTTACTTACCCACACACTTCCCTCCCACTCAGCCCCCACCCCAGCCCCCACCGGCTTGCGTACCAACACATGGGAGACACTGTGGTCACAGATTTGTATTGTTTGTTGTCTTTGCATAACTAAGCAGGTTCCCCTTTACCCAGAATGCCACTGTCATATGATAAAAGGAAACACTCGCAATCATAATTTAAGCTATGGAAACGACGGCGCAACAAAGGCGTGCAAAGGGAAAAAAAAAAAAAACTAGACCACCCTGCTCTCTTGCCTGCCCTTTTATATAGAGCAGCGCTTGATAGATGTTCCTGGACGAAGCTATTTTCCGCTCTTCGCAGAGAGCTGAAGGGGGCCCGGTCGCCGTGGAGCCTGAGTGGATGAAACCACGGATACCATTTCCCCCGTCGCATGTCTGCTTTGGCGCTTGCAGAGACTTGACGATTGCAAAGTCCTTTTCCATCAGAAGTCAACTCTGTTTGATGGCACAGTCCCTCCCTCCCCTATTACAGCTTTGCCTGTGGTCCAGTCCCACCAGCAGTGAAACGAGCCCGTCGCACACACCCCCAGCCCCCCCCCCTCCTTTCTCATGCAGGAATTATTGGCGTGCAGCTCAACAGGGTTGCTTCAGAGGGGGCATAACTAATTGATATAGTGACTGAGCAGGCCCAGATGCCCTTCGAAAATCAAGGGTGTTAAATCATTTTAACGTTACAGTAAACTAAGCAGAAAGACAAAGTATCCCCCCCCACCTGCTGCCATATCTGACAAATATTCACTTTACAGCATTTGTTCATGACAAGCAAATCAATGGTGTGGGGGAGGGGGGTCATCTTATAGACCTAATTGAAGTGTTTAGCTTGATGTATTGGGGTTAGCCGCAGGCGATACCTGTGCTAGATCAGTTAAATAACGGTGTTTGCTTACCGTTTGCAGTGTCCAAATCTCTTTCTGCCGAATCATTCACACATGAAAATGCTATTTAATCTCGGCTGTTGACAGAGATAACACATATTGAAAGCCTTCCTATTTTCACCGGGTTAAAGATTAGCAAGCCTGTCCCTCAAGTTTATCCTATTATTTTTCTCCGCGTACTTATTTGCTTTTATGTGCGTTAATACCATTATTACGTGTAATTTCTGGATAGCTTAATGGTTAATTTGATTTAAACGACGGAGTGGATTGAACCGAATGCTTCAACAATGATCATTTACTGTCAAAGGCGAGCGTGTAGAACCAGGCCACCAAGCAGCATAGCGCTGAGAGTACTGTATTGTGATTCTATATTGTTCCCCTTTTCTGTTGCTATGACTTTTCCCTCATGTAATCCTCGGTACCTGAAGCTCAATGTCTGGCATTGAGTCAATTCTCTGCATCTCACCTTAGCGCTAATCACTCTAAGCTTCCTGGGATTGCTGACCCTACGTCCTCCTGGGTACAACAGTAGCATGGCGTTCATCTCTCTCTGGTGCCGTGATACTTCCAAGCTTGTGAACCCCCCCCACCCCGGTTTTAAGTCTGGTTTTAAAAAACTCTGAAATCCATCGGATCATCAATCGATATTGGCCGATGGCGAAAGTCCTGCGGGGGAAGGCCCGAGTCATATATGCTGTGAATCTGTTGACAGTCCAAGCCCCCTGAATGCGGGCTGTGTTAGCGAAGGGTTTGGTTTACTTCTCCCTAATATCACATGGCAGTTGCCCGTCACTGCATCAGGATAAACCCGACGGGTGTTTTAGAAACCTGGCAGCAGAGATGGGGGGCGGGTGGGGGACCAAACTCCCTAATGGATTCCTGGCTCCCGCTTGGCTGGGAAAGCAGGTGATCAAAGCTCAGAAAAATTGTCTCCAAGCCCTGTGCCCACTTAACCATGCCACCTGGTACTGGCATGACTGTCATTTGCATGCAGCCAGATGGGGCCACGGGGGAACGCCACAAATCACAAGAGTTAATGGGAAATGTGTCTGGCTCCACGCTGGGAATATACAGACACCTGACTACCTGAAAGACTGGCTACACTTCCTGTCAGACCAATGGTTTCCTGTTTACACAGAAAGACAATAACAAACATTTACACAAACACCCGCATGCACATACATACATACATACATACATGCATATGCATATAGCTACACTACAGAACACAGCTTACTGCTTTTTCAGGGAGCTCTACGTTTGCTGTCCTAAATACCTTATCAAGATGTAAAAGCGGTGTGTCTGCTTTCACGTCTTATGTTATGGAATCGTTTTGGGAATGCCAGAGACGGGACCATAATCTCGAAAATAGGCTGCAGGTAATGCACCTCTCGAAGACAAGAAGTTCTCCGCGAGGAACCTCATTAGGGTCTGATTAGGTAGAAAATCTGGAGTGAAGCTACCTTGAACTATGATGAATTGTTTGTAATTTAGAATATTTCACTCCAATACTTTTCTGGTGATTCCAGTTCATCTAATAATAGAATTTGTTAGGAATTTGTATAGATTTACTGAGATTCTTGATAAAATGTGCCTGAGTAGGGTTCATTAATTACTATATTACCAGTTTTTTGAATCCTTAATCCTTATTAAACCACTTTTTAAAAAAACTATATAATATGAAGAAGTTGGTTATTTTGTCAGAACTCTGCAAAAGACCCCGACGGATCAACCAACTTCTTTCATTTAAAACACAATAAACTACCTTGCCAAGCTCTGGCAGATAAAATGACCAGACATCCATCTATCACCCCAAGATGGACTTCTTGATAGAGTGGTTCAATAAAAACTTAAATCAATGCTATAGAAGGTAATAGAACAGGATGAGGAAAGAATTGAGACACTGTTACTGCATAACATTTGTGTTTATTTGAGGAATTCCTTGGGATTCCATTGGTTTTTTGCCCTTTGCGCTACCGGACTGCTAATAAACATGTTTGACTGCTAACCTTAACAGACTTGGGGCAATCGATGATGCGCACGCCCCGTAGTGAGCGCATCGGGGAATGAGAATGCACCTGCTTCACATTATGCAATCCCCAACAGACAGCACCAGGATTTCACAAGTTAATAGATCATCTGTGGAACAAAACCTTCAGTTGCTGCTCAGAGCCTCGGTGCTCCTGGCTGCATCCCTGTTGGAGAGACTATAACCGGTTAAGTATTAAGTAAGTCGGAGCGGGGAAGAGATAATTATGCCTCATAAGTTTATTGATGGTGCGCCATAGAAAAGCAGGTGTTGTCCGGTTTCCTGCCCACAGAACAATCAGAGCGTCTCGTTGACCTCATAAGTATAGAAGCCGTGCTGACCGAAAGCAGGGATAACGGGAGGCAGTGGAGCAGAGCCGGAGCGTCTGTGCAAGCAAGACAAAGGAAAAATAGCTCGATGTGGCACGACTCCGGAAAGGAGCGGGAGAAAGCTGGGACAGCCGCGGCCCTGCGCGGTACTGTGAGGCACGGCGACAAATGGGAATCATAAATCCCAGTTTCATTAGCATCAGGGCTAGAGGGTACTGTGAGATTTCACGACGATTAATTTTCATTTTCTGAGGACACGTTTGCGCAACAATCGTGAAAGGGAAAGGAAGGAAAATCCGAGAAGATATCAAAATGTAGAAAACTATCCTGTGCTCCGAGCAGATGAGAGAATGTTTAGCCCAGTCTATCTGCAAAACAGTCTGGTGCCTCTGTGATGTGCCGTTGTATTTCTGAAAACATTTGTATCCATGGAGTCATTGGGGGCCGAACACTAGCCTCAGGTGCTTCAAGGAACGACGGGGTCCGATTCAGATTCCCCAGCGCTGTAGTCCTAATTAGACCAATCAAATGTACATTCTGTGGTAAGTGATTTACAGCACACAGCCTCGTTAAACATACGAGCCGGTGCCCAGGTATCTTTCAAAAAGAATGACAGAGATGCTTAAAGATAATGAGCACTAATGACAAAACACAGACGAGTGCCCGGTCCCGTGCCACCGCTCTCGAAGGGGGAGGCGCCCCATCCGGTCATAACGATCGGTCGGGATAACAATGTCGATGCAAGTAAATGAACTGGTAATAGGCAGTTTTTTCCCATGTGACTCTGGCAAACAGAAACCGAATGCCAGGCCATCGACAGCAAAGCAGTAAAGTTCAGGGAGATGTACTCAACACCCTGCAACCCAACAGCTATGTTATCAGGCAGAAACTACACTATTTTTAAATATATGTATGAAAATTTATTACTATACAATAAGCACCCCACGATCTTGGCCAGTATAATTAAAAATTTTGAAGATGGGTGGATGGATGGATGGATGGATAAAATAATAGACTCCATGTATGAAGCCTTCCTCCGTTTTCTGCTATGCGATTCATAGGAGAGTCGGCCTAGCGACAGCAACCTGGAAACAGTCGCCGTGGTACCACTAAGGACAGTGGCTGTGAGGGGCTTCGTTGCTGGCTAGTCTACTGTAATTTTCCAAGGCGGGATGATGGATGGGCTGGTGTCAGGCTCTGTTCATTATAATGCAGACCATATATCCCTCTCAGAGAGTGCACATTCTCCAGGTAACGTTATTTAGGTACTTTATGTGATTTCTTGAGGTTTTCTTACAGTACCGAAAGAAGGGGGGTATATTCGATTGTGGAAGATTTCCGTGATTTTGGTTGATTTAACGCACAATTTCTCCTGCTGTTGTAATAAATCAGTTACAGTATTAACAGTACAATCTCCTCTGGTGGACCAGCCGTCCTACACTTGTCTGTAAATGTCGGCACCATTGTTTAGAGAGTGCTGCTTTTTCCAGCACAATGCCTCCCCCAGATAGTGCACATTTCAATTAATTTACTGCTGTATAAATTATGCAAGAATTAATAAGTTATGCAAATCGACCTGTTTTGAATAAAAGGCCACATTCTCTAGGGCAGGTATCAAACATTTTAGCGACCACGCATACAAAAATGAAAAAAGTGCTACAGTTACAAAGTTGCTTCATTACTTTAAAGGACTCCAATGCAATTAAACGAACATGTTTATGTGCCTAGTGGAGTATTTTGGAGACAGAGTATGTTCATTAATTGAATTCCCAATTTTGATCTTCTGATCAGTTTATCCCGACCTCAGCTGCCATCACAACTGACAGACTGTGTCTGTCCGTGTTTGGTCCACTGTAGGGGTTGCGCCAAGGGCGTAACTTTCGTTCGAACATTGGGGGGGGGGTGGGGGTTAAAGTCAATACCCATTTAAGGGGAGACATGATCATGGGGGGGGGTTGTATTAGCCGGTTATAATTTTTGGAGGAGATTATAACCCCCGTATGAACCCGTAATTTGCGCCCATGGGTTGCAATTTTTTAAAGTGGAGTTATGTAATGAAAGTCGAGTCGACGTCGACTAATCGCTGATGACGTTATTAATAAAACCACAGGAAAAGGGTACACTTTGCAACAAGCCACAATCTGTCTTCCCAAAACTTAATGCATATGCTGATAAGACAGCTGTCTCTTAAACGGAACGGCAACAAGTAAAAACAACAGGTTGCAACTCAGCAGCAACAATTTATGCAACAACACTTGTATGCCACAACTTCCAAATAAGTGCTAAAGGCGAACGACTGAAATGCCAGTAATACACTGGAGAAAAACTCACGTAAGGTCCGGCCTGAAAGCCTGCCCCAGGCTGTGGTAAGGCGCTTTCCCACCGAAGCTCAGGAACTCACGTTATTTCGCAGGAAACTACACCGCGACTCCGAAGAAATGGAGTATAAGCAAGTCCTTTTGTTAATTATTTGTTAGTTATTGGGGGGATCAATCGTGAACAAAACGGGACACAACTTTTTATTTATATTCTTTATTCATACGACCCGCGACATGTTAAATCTGGCCTGTAAATCGATCTTTCGTTTTTCAGAGAATAAAAAACGATGTAGTCTTATTCCGCTAATAAGCGCTGGCATGTTTCACCGCCGGCACCGACGATATTAGACAAAAGTTTATCGGATATCGATCGAATTTTCTGAGGCAGAAATATGGAGACGCAAGTAAAAGAGTATCCATTAATGCACTGAGGTAAAAATAATTCCATCTGCTCAATTTCTTTTCCCCACGTTTCCTCGTAACTAGCATTCTCTGAGGCTTCCATGTTGTTTGTGTCATAATCACGTGATCAGCGATTAGTCGCCTCAACCTTAAAGCGTCATTGCAGAGCAGTTAAGTCGACTTGTCGGCCAGTCTGTGCAACCCCTAGTCCACTCCAAGCTCATCTCTTTCTTCGTGGATTTCAGGTCATATGATCTGAGGAATGAGTGCTGTCACCAGCTGAAGGAGCAGCATGTCTGTATGTTCTGCCAACCTGTGGTAGGAGCTTCCACAGCTGCCAGCTCAGATACTCAGGCCCTGCTCGAAATCCTCCTCCATCTAGCCCTGGAATGGTGCTGATTATGTCCTGCTCTTGTGGAACTCATGATAACACCTTGAAAGGAGCTTAAACTTCAGTCTGAGTGTGGGGATCCAGTTCGTACTTGAAAAGAACACGTTGACGAGGTCAGAAGCTGAAAGATTACATCTGCACATTATCATTTGTTTATTTAGATTGCTCCTTTGCTGCATATTAAAACAAGTGTTTCATCCTCAAAGGATCAGACTTGGTACACTGACTTAAATAAACGAATTCAATTTACTTGCATGAAGGATTTTTTCAGATCTGACAGATCCAAAAAGGACTGTTTTACTAGAGGAGACCTTTTATTGTAAATCCTTTATTGTAAAATCTACTGTTGTGTTTACTTATTGGGGTGAACCCTTATTAAAATCAGATAATCAACAGCTCATTTGCTTGCTGCTGCTGGTACGATGGAAGGAAGGATTACAATCGGTGCATTTTCTGTCGGAAAGCCTGGGAACCTATGATAATCGCTAATTAGAAAGACTCATCTTGTCAACTTCAAGCTACAGTGAAGAGCGAGGTGAAAATTTTGGGTTGCATTCATTAGCCCCACTAAAGCGTGTGACACTCCTTTGCCAGGGCACTGAATCAGTGCCCACGATGGAGCTGTAATGTAGCTTCGGAGGGCACCTTATGGGCCTTGAGGAGGTATCGAACAATGGGGAGAAAACTGCAAATGAATTCTGCTTTGTTCCCAGAGTGAGAGGAGAGATCAATAAAATCTAAGCTAAGCTTCATATCTTTGGGTTCTTTTATTTTTAAGGTTGGACGATGCTGGGGGTGGGGTGGGGTGGGGGGGTGTGAGAAGGAATCAGACTCTTTCACCTGTGCCTGTCACAACAACATGGAGTAGAAGCACATACATCATGATTCATCAGGCCGGACGTTGATTGTAAACATCCCTGTCATTTAACATGCGACTGACACGTGTACTGACTTGTTAGACATGTGAATATTATTATGTAACAATGACAACTGCCTGTCTTGTGTTCAGAAGACATGCTAAATAAGGACAAGCCTGTCTTTGTGCATTATAGACATGACTGGTCAAAATTTGGAAGCTTCTATATCAGGGGTCTCCTACTCTTGTCCTGGAGAGCTACTGTCCAGAAGGTTTTCTATCCTACCAGGGACAGGTGTGGCTCATCAGAAGCCAGGTAGGGCAGAAAACCTTCTGGACAGTAGCGCTCCAAGACTGGAGTTGGAGACCCCTGCTCTATATGCAAATAACAGCTAAAGAACGTAATTTTTAAAGTATATCTCCAGAAATATGTTATACTACATTACACCAGATAAAACTGAGTTATCTATGGTTATCCCAATGCCCAACCAAAACTGTATCAACATGTAAATTCAAATCAATTAAATTCTGTTAATTAAATTCCATTTATTTGTATATATTACCCTTTCCAACGCAGTTGCCCTAAACCGTTGGCTAAGATTTAATAAGAACGACATAACAGGCACAACAACTGAGGCTATACAGCAATATGTTTAAAACTTAGAAAATAACAGAGAATAGGGTTATATAAGAGCATTTTTTTACATTTTCCATTCCATTCACCTCATTGCATTTCTAGCTAAATTTTTGCGATATTTAAAAACTTTCAAAGGAAGAAATGTTTTCTGTTGCATGTAGGACAGCCCAATTTTAAAGCACATTACACTTGTGCTTCTATAAAATAAATACTATAAAAATCTCTCTCTCTATCTATCTATCTCTATCTGTCTATCTATCAATCTATCTATCGCTCTATCTATCTGTCTGTCTATCTATCTATATATCTATCTATCTGTCTGTCTGTCCATCTGTCTGTCTGTCTGTTCAGAGCCCTGTTCTTGGCAGCATCGGCTCATGTCTGTTGGGCCCTTGAACACGGCCCTAAACTTCCTAAAATGCTCCAGGGCCACTGAATAATTGGCCTGACCCTGCGTTACAACCCCAAGCTTTGCTCTCAGCTGCGGATATGTGTTTGTGTGTATCTCAAAGGACAGCGCGATGGGCTCTGCAAAAAGAAGCATTCTCAGGAACACCCATACCCTCATACTTGCGCAAATGGCAAATAAAGCATCACCTTTACTGTCCATCCAGCGCAGGTTTGTGGAGAGCCTGCAGCCCATCTCATTAAGCACAGGATAGGAGGACAGCCTGGAAGACAGGCAGCACTGCCTAGCTGTGTGTTTCGGACTGCAGGAAGAAACCTAGACATGCACCACATGGGGGGGGGATGGATTCAAACCTCTAAACCTGGAGATGTGTGGCACCCCACTGAGCTGCCCCTCTGTACAGGTCACGAGGCCTAATTTTATTCACATCTATTTCTTGGAAACACCCAATACTGGTGTATAACCTATTACTGCATTATTTGCACAACTTGCAGTTTTACACATATATTGTTGAACAGCAAGATTGTCAGGCTGCCCAGCTGTCCTAGCCATGGTCTGTCCGCACTGCTACCATCACGCAGATGGCAAGGCAGCATTGGGTCCTGCACTAATAGCCTTCAGAATTGTGTCTATAACCAGGTCATGGGGCTGTTGGACAGTCACTCTCTGCATTGGCTCCACCTCCATCCACTTAACACGCACCACTGCACCATAACCACTGCACTTTCATTTATTGCAGTGTCTTTCCAAGTCATATTTGTATATATATATTTAACTCCCATTACCATCATTACCATTGTATATATATTATATATTATTCATATGGTGCTGTTATTGGTTTGTGATACTGCACTGCTGTTCGGGGTTTGCATCCCAAAGAATTTCACTGACCATTTATATGCGTGTAAACCATATAATAGACCTGACAATAAGTCTAAATCTATTGCACAGTTGAGGGTCTGTATTTGTCTCAGGGCTACAACAGCAGAGCCCATCTTGGGACTGGAGACGGATCGCAGGTCAAAGTCTGTATCTACTGCAGCACCCGTTGCTCTAGTTAGGTATTTTCCTGGCAACTCAGTCGTAACCCACCTCTCACTGGGAATGCTTCCTCGAAACAGGATCCCAGGAGCCCTCTGAAGCTGTGCCTATGAGGCACTGACGAAGGCTGAGCTGTCTAACAGCCGGCAAAATATTAACTCTGAATACTTATGCAAGGTTGTGCTATTCTGTGAGATGGCTGGGAATAATAAAAGATTTTGTGGCAAAGAAAATACTGTGACTAAAATGTAAAATGGAGAAAGGTCAGGCTTTTTTATTTACCTCACTCAAGACCTGGTTTTCAATTGCCTACTTTCATGATACAATGCCGTCAGTTAAGCTAAGGACCCTGGACGTGAATTTTCTGCCTTTTTCCCACATTAGGCCTATATTTGTCTACGGATATCTTTGGAATTGTCTGATACAATGCCTCAAAATATACATAGGACTTCCTGTGAACAATAAAAATATACAAATATTTCAAAATAGGCAATACGTGCTTTTCACTAAGTTGAAATAAAGATTAGTAACAATATTAAAACATCAAAGAATGGACACAGTAAATATGCTAAATTAAGGGGTTCGTTTATTTTTTTTCTTTTTAATTTTACTAAACGGATGTAACGATTTGCATCAGCGCAACAGTGCACAAGCTTGATAAATCAGGCCATGTTTTGTCACTGATTTTTTTAGCATGCTAAAACTGAACACAGTTAAAATGACTGTTATTTCCTTTTACACAAAATATTTCTCATCGATTAACTTTAAAATAACAATGGATATTAACAAAAACGGCTATAAATAAGAAGGCAGTTTATGCCTCCGAATCAATACGCGGCATAAATTATTCGCGTTCACTTTCGATCAGCGCGGCTGGCGCCTCCAGCGTCGCGCGCGAGGCCCGTGTCAGCAACGATCCCAAGACGACGCCGTAATTCTCGTCGAGGGTCACGTGGGCCGCCCGGCGCCCGATGGGAAAGCGAGTCTCTGACTTCGGCTGCCCGCCGCCATTACATCGCTCTATGTGGTGGGCTGAGGGAACGTGAGAGAGGCTGCGAGCGCAGGCGGTCACACGCACACACACACACGGAGTAAGAGTAACACATAGTCATACACACACACACACACACACTCACGAATGTAACAGTAAAGACACTGCCTGAGACATAAGATGACTGAAAACGGAATCATATCATCTGGAGCCCGCTGGGTACAATAGATGGCACATCGGCATTTTATGCGTTATTTTTTTTAAAAATGATTTTTAAGAGGACGTCTTGGCTTGTATTTTCACGGTGATCATCGTTATTATTGACAATATTTTTTTCTTCAAGACGTTAAAGACGTGGGTTTTGGAGTGCGCCGCTCTCACTGTTGTGCTTTCCGAGCTCCCGGCCAGGCTGCTCGCTACGTTTATAGCCGTTTTATTAATCATAACGCAGCACGGAGGATTGCCACCATTGTTGAGCTGTCACCATCGCCTTCGCGATTATCATTATCACACAGCCATTGTTATTAGCTAAAAGCAAATCTCTGGGCTGCGACCTGCTTCGGCGGAGGACGTTTCGTAATGATATAAAACAGAAAGGAAGGAAGGAAGGATTTTTTTAGCCCCGGTCGGGTGCGCTGCCGTTTTCCTGATTATGGACAGACAATACTTTCTCGTTTGTTGAAGAATCGGCAAAAGGAGCTCCGTGCCGTGGAAAAAAAAAGCCACACATATATCCAGGCGTTTCGGCAGCCCTTCGCTGGCCGCCGCTGCACAGTCTGCTGTTATTCGCAAAGTGAAACAAGGATTAAAAACATTCCTGTTCTCTATCGCCCCTGGTACCACACTGTCAGGGAACGCTGCTGGTAAGAAAGAAATACTATAAATAGCAGTTGCAATTCGCTAAAGGAAAACTATCACCGCTGGCACGTAAAAAGGGGGCTGTGTATCTGGCGGTTTCTAATTTTTTGATTTTTTTTTTTTGCATTCCGCTGGTATTTGTTTTACCGCCAGCATGGCCGTTGTTTTAATACAATGACAATAAACAATGTTTTGACGACTACGTTTTTCCCCTTTTTTGAGCGTAAAGTTGCCATCGCCATGAAATCGCGGATGTTTTTGTTGACCTTTTTCCCCATTTTGATGGTTTTGTAGGGGAGGGCAGCACGACGTGTGGATTGTAGCCTTACTGTTCTTTAATCGATAAACTAACGACGCGGCAAAGGACTGCCATGGATGCAGTAAGACATTTCCCCTTGCGAGGATTATACAAGAATCCGCTTCGATATATGCGCCTTTGGCAATGAGTCGGTTCGGACCCCTTGACCTGGATTCTATGATTTCCCCCCCCACCTTTATTTTTTTTTAAAACTAATCTTAAAAACAAGTATGGATTTACAAAATAAACTCGGGTGGCTTTTGTGTTAAGATCGGAAGCGGTGAAGATAAGATTCATTTTGGCCACATATTGTTTCGAATAAACTTACAGCCCAGTTTGGATTCGGCGCTTCTGGAGATTATATATAATATATCATTTATTTTTATTTTTTGGTCCATCAATTAGCCTAATAAAAATAATTGATGTCGGTGCGAGGAGATTGAATTTGACACATCGTCTCCTTATTTGGCTGTCATTTTCCCCGTGTTTTCGGCGGAAGATACAGAGGCTTGGGGGAGAAACGATCTGCCGTCGCGGCTCGGTCGTGGTACCGACCCAGGATTTCGACATGCCCAGCACTGACGACCCGGTCGGCGGACGATTATGACTACAGCAGCGAACTGGGTGGCTAACGGGGCGAGCCTTGAAGACTGCCATTCCAACCTCTTCTCACTGGTACAGAAAAAAAAAGCAGATTAGCGATTTTATTTCAAAGCAAAATGCAGCATGCGATAAAAAAAAATACACGGAGAAATGGAAAGCTACTGTAGAAATGGGGCACGGTTTGCGGGGAGTTTGTGTGATTTGCGGTGCAAAGGTGAACCAATTTTGCCGGTGGCTTGATACGCCGATCATTAAAAACACGGCGTGAGTGCGCCGGATTGATCTCTACAGAGCAGATTCGGCAAGCCATACTTAAAGGCATGCCCACTCTTTTTAAAAAACCTTATTTTTTTTTGCAATCGGCCTCTCTCCTGTAGGTTTACAAAACGCATTCCTCTGGGCCTTATTGAAGCTGCGGGGAGTTTGTGTAAATTGTGCATTGTATCCACGTGTAAGATAAGGTTTTTTCCCCCCCGTCTTGTTTGATTAGAAACGCAGGGAATAGAGGCGTACAGGGAGTGCTACAGCCTACTCATGACAGTTGAGACTTGCTTAAAGTGGTTAATGAAGAAGTAGCGATAATTCCGCACAGGAAGTAAATGAGGCTGAATGTGTCACGTTGTTCTTTACGTTCAAGAAGCTGGATCCAAACCTGGATAGTAATTTATGATTGGTAACCTGCCTGGTTTAAGGGTGTCACTACAGGGCCTACTTCTTCAGTAGATGTCACCGTTTAGTTTAGAATAAGCTACTTGTATTCTACACTATCTTGTCCTAGTGGTAGACCTATCTAATGTGTAATTGATTTTGTTTTTTATATATATATATATATATATATATATATATATATAATATAATGGCTTGTCCTTTAAGTAGATGAGGATGTTTAACTCTTTCTGTAACTATTTGTTAATAGTGTGTAAATATTAATAGTGGTTTGGTTCCTCAATGTAGATGATTCAGACGGGTGTAATTTATTTGGGCCTTCAGAAGTCTTCAGTGACGAATACCGACGGTGAAAATAGTTTTGAATACTGCGGAGGATGCTAAGTGACTCTGGGAGCTTTGGCTGGTGAGACGAAGCCTCATTTGGGGGTGTCATCGTCAGGGGCCTTCATATCACACGGCCGGTAATGAGACGTGACTGTGCGGGTCCCACGCGCTAATGTGCTGTATTGATTATAATTAATCAATGATACACACGGGGGCTCCGTGAGCCGTCCTTATTGATGGCGGCCGGCCGAATGGGTGGGTGGGTGGGGTGGGTCGTGACGGTAATGACGAGGGTGGAAGGCGGGGGGTGGCATGGCAGCTGACCATTTTTAGTTCCTATTTTTCTGGATCCCTCTGTCTCGTGCCTGCCATGGGAGAGACACTTTCATTCAGAACTAGTGGCATGGCGTCTTGGCAAACTTCCACGCATCCGAGAGAACGAGTTTATCTGGAAGGGGGGGTGGATGAGGAGGCTTGCTCTCAGAGTATTTACAGCTGGGGCTACACCTTGCGTGACCGGCAATGGCATGGTACGAGGAACCATCCACCCGGGCTTTGGGCCGCTCTTGCGAGAAGTGTGGGACTAGACCTAGCCGCTTGTGTTTGCTACCTCGGTCTCCAGCGCCTGGGTGTTGAGCAGTTCGGCTTACTTACAAGAATGTATGTCTGAAGCGATTTCCCTTGAATTTTACTGTTATTTTTTGTAATATTTGTCTCCATTAGCTTTAGTATATCTACTTACATAGTTTAGAGAACGTCATTTATGTGAGGCCTTTAAATGGGAAAAATTATTATTATTATTATTATTATTATTTATTTGAATGCTTTTTACATGGGACATTAGATGGCTGACTACCTTTTTTTTTTTTTGTCTGCAAAAAATTTTCTGATGAATATTGTAGGAAGTACATAGCTGATGTGGCGAAATGATCCAGTGCAGAATAACTTTGGGTAGGAAAAATAACCTGTGAATGGGAATTCTGCCTAATATGGATGTTTTGTGAAACAATGTGAATAAAGTTTTGGGGTGTTTTACTGATAAGAGAATGAAAGAAATAAAAGTATATCTTGTTGAAAACTTGTTTTTAAATTTGAGTCATGGGAATTGTGGAAATTGTAGAAATGCTAAGAGGAAAAAAAAATTAGGGTGAGGCCTAAAGTCACCAGAAGCAGGCTGTTGGATCGTGGCGTAGCTCTGGGCTCCTGTGCTGTGGGGGAAAAATGAGCGAGAGAGAGAGAGAGAGAGGCAGGAGGGAATCTGTTTTCGTTTTAGGAAAGCGATGTGCATATTCTGAGAGCCGGCTCTCTGCAGCTGAAGCAGGTCCTGTGCTCTGACTCATGCTGAAGTCACTGCTGAAATATGCAGCGTTGCGAATGTACGGGCAGTAATGCGGGGAATAATGCCACTGCTAGCCGGGAACACAGACACGCACACGCATGTGCATACACACGCAAGAGGTGCCGTAAACGTGCATACATGTGTACGGTTCTCACTGACTGGCTTTGCAGGAGCCCTTTGTCCGGACTCCAATGGGCAGGATTGGGACTAGGGTTAGATTTGGGGGAGGGGTTGGGGTCCACACTGTGGCATTCGGAAGGGTGTAGGCTTGAGGCCCACTGAGGCGTTACCGTATGTGCATTAGTGGCTTGCCTGCGGAGATGCCAGCAGTCTTGGGTCGAGCATGTGGCGATGCCTCCTCTGGTAAGGGACCCGGCTGGGGTGGTGCCAGTCTGTAAGACCCACAAGTAGCTTTGGAGCTTCAGTTCGTCCAGTTGTGTGACTGAAGGCGGTGGGTTCTGAGCCAATAACCTACTGCTTCCTCCCCTAAGTCCTTTCTCTGTTAGCACTTATAATTTTTTTTTCCCATTTCGGATATCCCAGAGGCCCCCAGAGCAGTCTAATTATCCCTGACTGACGCCCCGTTTGTCTCGTACTTCCTAATCGAATGGGGAGCTTGCCCCCACTGTTGGGCGGGAACGTGGTTTCCCCACGTACCCCCCCCCCCCCCCCCCCCTTCCCCCTTTTCTCCTTTGCCCCCCTAAACTTGTTTTTAAGAAAATTCCCTGTCT
>JAAGVU020000113.1:3632420-3645025 GCA_011763525.2 Mormyrus iriodes
GTGTTTTTTTGTGTTTCTTTTGCTCCCCCCCCCCCCCCCCCAAGAACTGTGGTTTGGGATCTGAACTCTTTCGTATAAATGTTTGCAGGTTCGAAGCCCCAGGGAGTACAAAGGGCTCTGCCTTGTTGAGAAAAGTTTATCAGCATGAATAGGTTTATAGAGGAAGACAATGCCAAATATTGCGCCTTGCAGAAATGGTTGAGGATTGAACGCCGTGTCATGCAGACAGACTTTACCGTGCTCCGGAGGCAAGCTGTAGCCAGCGGTTCAGATTAGCTGCCGCTCTGCGGTCGTGTCAGCTGGCCGGCCAAGGGGGGGCGCTGATGTGATCATGGGGAACATGCCACCAGGCTTAACGTACCTAATCCATTCGAAGGGCTTTGTCTTCTAAATGTGCTTTGGGTTGGGTCCTGCTAGAATTAAATAACCACAAAAAATCTTTGCGGGGTCATAAGACTTACTGCAGATTTCACAGCAGAGTATCACACTGATGGAGGGAGGCAGGGCTGAAGATGTTTTGTTAGTCTTGCAAAAACAAGAGCCTTGAGTTTATTTGTGGGATGAAGAGCTGATTTCACGGATGCCCTCTGCTTGTTTGCCTACTGACGCCTCGTGAGGGGAAAGCTCTCCTCGCTGCGTGGCGGTACCCAAGCTGCGGGATTTGTATTTTTTCAACACATTACACATGGAGTGTGTACCGCGTTCATTTGATAATGGTCACCAAGAACTGTAGTCTTTATTTTTTTTTACTTTTATTTTTTTTTGCAGTGAAAGACATTGTACAAAAAATAGATTCATATACAGTGCGCATTGTGGTTACGGGAACGCTGTGTTGAATGACGCCGTTGAGCGGCCCGCGACCTCCAGCGACATGGAGACATTTCTCCTTTTATCGTCCCACACGGGCCGTTTGACACCGTGTGATGCTGCTCTTCCATGTTTTTTTTGTTTTTTTTATAAATTCATTGTGTTTTTGTCATTCCTAAATGCTGGTGATGAATGTATTGACTGTAAACATCAAGCTGGATCTATTCCCTCTCACGGCTCATTCATAATACGGCGGCTAGCGGGTGGCTAACCAGTGAGCCACGCATGTCTGCAGTAGTGCCGTCGGGCAGGAGATGCTGCCTACCCACGCTCCTCTGTGCTCTTGTGTAAATCAGGCCCGTTAATCACTTCTGGTAATTGTCAGAAAAGCAGAAATGGGGGAAAAAAAACAAACAAATTTGTAATGATATACTTGTAAATAGTATAGCATAATATTAATAGATGGTGGGTGTAGGACAGTGAAGTATGTCTTGTCTGTGTTTTTCATGCACTAATGGTAACTGCAGTGTTTGTACATCCTTAATCACCTGCACATTATACAGGGCAGTCGATGGTCATTTTTATCACCGTTGAGAGAGAGCATCTTTCGTTTGATGCTATCTCCTGCTGTCGCCTTCTTTGAACTGCGTATCGTCAGGCAGAGATTGACGGCGCTCCACGGCGGCTCGGACCTGCCTCCGCAATCAGGCGGAAACTCGGCCGTGTGTTGCGCTGCTCGCTAATGGGCCACCACGCTGCTTATCAAAGCCTTCCGGATATGCCGGCGAGATGCTGGCATTAACGTCACCAGATCAGATTGTAGCAGATGGATTCCAGAATTAATTGGAAAAATGCTGTGGTTACGATGCTGCATATCCACAACACGGCCAGCCCAGTGGTTGGCAGAAAATAAGAGCGTTTCTTCAAATAAACAGTTAGCGGGGTGACCAATAGCCGCGCTTGTTTATATCGCCACAGCAACAGTTGCTAAATCTAGCCCGTGCTAGCTGTCTGAACGCTGCAGCGATGGAGGACGCATGCCTGGTGGAGCCGCAGATTTTTCCTGGAGAGCAGAGGAATGTTTGTGTGTTTGAAGGAAACTGTGCAATATTTTGGTAAGATTCTGCTGAGCAGCACTGAATGAAGGATGTCAGAATCTGTTGTATCATCGTTTCCAGACAGTGAGATAATTAACAATAACCCAGGAATCGCTATTTTATTCTCCTTTCTGAAGCTGATGGGCTGGTTGTTGTTTACAGAAGCAGATTAAGGTCCCTCTGTTTAAACTAGTGTTTACACGCTTATTGAATTTTCCTAATGGGATTCAGGAAAATTACCCAACTTTCAGATGTTTGTAGAGAGTGCGGTGGGTGGCCGGTTAACACGGAGGCAGTCTGGGGGGGTGGGGTAGAAAGGCTGCAAAAAAGGCACTGTGTTTAGGCACCGAGCAGAAATGGCCCCCTGTCGACGCAGAAGGGCTTTTCTGATCAAGTCCTTCCCCTAGCCCCGTGGGAGAACCTGATTTCGCTTGGTCACCCAACCTGAATTTTCCCTTCGGGGTCATACGCCGAGATGAAGTGTGTATAGTAAAGACCATCCAGCAGTCTGAGAACATGGATTCCTCTTTCTCTGCACTGTTGCATAATGGCTGCCCCTAAGAACTTCCCCGTATTCTCAAGGTTTTGTTTATTCTCCTTCCTGTCGTCTTTCATGTCTTGCCGGCACCTTTGGAGAGCTTAGTTTACAGTACGGCGACCCTGCTGGCGTGTACCGTTGGGCCAGTTGGCTGTTGCCAGAGCCGACCCCAGCCTCACAGTGAAAATACTACTTCCTTTAATTTTTATCTTCCTC
Organism: Mormyrus iriodes; assembly: GCA_011763525.2. Classification (NCBI taxonomy): domain Eukaryota; kingdom Metazoa; phylum Chordata; class Actinopteri; order Osteoglossiformes; family Mormyridae; genus Mormyrus; species Mormyrus iriodes. The sequence continues at coordinate 3,635,079 of JAAGVU020000113.1, forward strand.
CTGTAACCCTGGAGACGGATACTCGGAAATTGAACAAGTTGTAGACGACTTAGATGTTTTATGTTGCTTAGCAACTGCTCCCCCCCCCCCCAACTTTCACTCTCGCCCTTTTTCGATGTCTTTCCAGCCCGTCAGAGTTAATTAAGTTGCACGGGGATGATAGTAAAGGAAGGCTTGGTTTATTTAGTTGCTCATTAATAATTAATTTGGGGTTGTGTAGTGGGGCCAGTGTTTAAAGTCGTCTGCCCCGTCAGATGCTGTGGGCTTAGGCTTCTGCTTTCTTCAGGAGCAGGAGTCTCTGGACTTCCTTGGACTTGTTCCCTGTCACCCCTAACCCTGTGTCCCTCCCCCAGGTGGCTAGTCATAGGTCGATTGATGCGCCGCTCGCTGTGGGCCGCTGCTGATTGGCAGGTCCATCTGTCACTCTACCCCAGGGACGGTTGTCGCTCTAATTAGGACGCTCGCTCTGCTCACCTCCTGGGGCTTGATCCAGCAACTGAACTGAAGATCAAATAACGCACCTCCTTTGTAGGGCCCTGGAAAGGTGCCGGCAGAAGATCGAATAAAAGCCCCTGTTTAAGTGCCGTGTGCCCAAGAGGCTCTTAGCTACACCTGCGTGGCACTCCTGCGCCCCCCCCGCCCCCCCATCCCCCACTGCAGACACATCTGCTGTGGCTCTACTCTCCTGGCTGTTGGACAATCAGCCACTGAGAAGCAGGAGATGAGTTTGTCTACATTCTTTTTTTTGAGCACTGGAGAAGGGTGGGGAGGGATCTTCTTACTCATTGCGGATCTTTTACTGGGAGTCTTACCAGGAGCGTGGGCTCAGCGGTCTGGAGGGCACGGTGTACTCTCAGTCCCCCCCCCCTGGGGATAGTGCTGTGTGGAGTCTGCTCGTGGTGCAGTCTGGAGCACCTGTTCTTCTGGGCTGGAGCCACTAAGGACTGGTAGCAGCGGAGAAGAGACCAGGACACGGGCTCCGCTGCAGGGCAGTCTGCTCGTCTCCCAAGGTTTTCTTGAAGTGCATCCTTCACAAGGCGTTTGTGATGCCTGGGAAAGAATAATAACTATTTGAGAGTAGAAAAATAAAACCACAGCCAAAGAAACTATTCGGTGGATAAATAACCTATGGCTTTCTCAGGAGGAACTTTAGTGCCTTAAGATCTCGCAAAACATTTGTGTTTCTGCGTCTGGGAACAATGTCATTTTGGAATAAAATCTCGCAATGATGTCAGACAGTGTATGGATCTATTGGAGCAGCTCATCTGCCAGTATCGTATCCAGGTTTAAATTCCTCTGCCTACAATTATTTTAATGCATTTATGTCACACGATACAAGGTGGTGTGTCCATGCTATGGTTGAAACTGGTGTCAGTGCCCCATTAATCGAATGCTGAGGTTCTTGATGCCTTTATGGGTTCTAGGAAGCAGAGCTGTGAGATGTGTGGAATGGTCACTGGGGACAAGATGGGGAAATGGTCTTCTGCTACCTGAAGAAGGCTTCCCTAGGGTGTCTGACTGCTGGGCAGGCTGTTGCAGTAATGGTTATGGCACCTTGTTAGGAATCCCCTTTAAGAAATAGCAATCCCTAAACCATCAGCCTTTAGCATGTTTAGCTTTCCTGTTTCTTGGTCAGCTCTCCTGTCTCCTGTCCTGTTTCTGTATCCAGGAAACGATACCGGAGGCTTTCATGTTGTCTTCCTCCTTGATTCCACTTTTCTTGGGTTAAGGGCACGATTTGTGGCCCTCAAGTTTACGGCAGGCAGGATTAGGCTAGAAGTATCAGTGACTTGTTGACGTTAACACTAGCTCTGGTGACCTTCTCAAAGGACCCAGGTTGAGATAAGTGTGGTAACGTTGATTCCTTTGTTGCGAGCCTCCCCCGTGCTGCTGTGTCTCCTTGTGTCTTGATAGATGACTCTTAAGGTGTCGCTTGTCTAGTGCAGTTTTCTTCCTTCCCCGGCGTGGTTTGCTTACTCTGCATCTTGTCGGCTTTCCTCTCAAGGCGCCCGCTTTCGTTTTTCTCTTGTTGTTTTTCTTTGAGTATCTGCGGATGGCTGTGCTAGATTCATCTGTTAAGGCTCTGATAAGGGAACCCGCTGAGCAGAAATGTACGTTAGCTTTTAGGCGAAGGCGAGGGTAGCGTTACCGGTAGCAGGGCCCGGCGAGTTGGCTTGGAGAGAAGAATGGGTTGCTTGGGAACCGAGCACGTTGATATTGGTAGCTCCCGTATCACTGTAGGCTCATCCTGGCTTGACGGTGACCGATGGCCACCGCTGGCGCCATACTGCTCTCGGGGTTGGACAGGTCAAGTCACTCTGGCACACACCTCTCGGGAGTCGCCTCCTAGCCGCGTTTTCCGATGAAGCCACCGGACTCACGCTACGGGAGCAGTCGTCCGTCATCCGTGTGGCCAGTGAGTTGTGCTCCTGCTGTTGCTCTAATTGCCAAGATAGGAGTCCTTCTCAACTGAACTGTGTTTTATTTATTGTTTTTTTTTCTGGCGGAGGTGACTGGCTTCACAGCTTTATTATTTGCCGCCAAGGACTGTAGATACGACCGAAATGAGTTCTCCGTGTACCTTGAGATTCCTTCATTTGAAACACTGCTGGGGGGGTGGGGGAATGACAACAGGAAGTCACTAGAGAAAATAGAGAATAGGCCTGTTTTTTTTTTTTTTCCTCCTCTCCCCTTTCCCCTTCTGCTGGAGAGCTGATGTGCTCGGGGCAGGGAGGCTCGGTGTTGAAACGCCGCTGCTGTTGTTTTTTGCCGCAGACCTGTTTTCGAGCGGACGGCTCTTTGGAGCATGCTGACGGCGCTCGTTGGCGTGTATCGATTTGGGGGGGGGGGTGAAGTCGTGTTGTTTGGTCAGCAGTGGCGGGGTCGGTAACATGCAGACTGCGTGCCGCCACTCCATGCTCTTTGACAGACAGGATCGCGAGACCCGCAGGATCCCTTGAACTGGGTATGGATCCGGTTTTGGTGGCTTCTATCTTCACTCCTCCTGACCCTGTGGTTCTGGGTAAAAAGCGCTTCCTGGACCTCCTGCCTATTTTTAGGCCCGGATTATCACCGTGCCGGGGTTTATATCTCCGATTACGTTTGCTCTCTCATTACAGTGCTTGTAATTACGAGGTATTGCTCCTGCCCTGTCCTCTCAGTGTACAGGGACTCTAAGAGCTACAGCTCTCGGTTACGCCACATTCCTTAGCGCCTGTATATGTTGGATATGTGGGTTGCTCTGAATTTTCCCACTGGGTGTAATGGGAAAAGTGTAGACCTGGTGCCCATATAGATGTTTTCTAACTTCTGAATTTGACGTTAAATTGAAAAAAGTTGCTACACTTCCTAGCCACACGTTGAGTGTGAGGTGTAGGGCTGGGTTCGGTTGTGGCAGCACAGCACTGACTTTACCTTGCTGATTGAATACGGTCGGTAGGGCTGAGTGTGCTGGGGGGGGCAGTGATGGAGGTGGCCTTGGCTTTCAAGCAGAGGGAAACAAGGAAGGGTGTTCATCGGCTGTTTCCAGTAGCATTCCTGGACCAGCGCTAAAGACCTCGTTGTGTTTCTGCAGGAGTATGGCTTTAAACACTTTTTTTCTGTTCAGGTGCTACTGCCAGCTTGTCCCCCCCCCACCTCGGTAGTTTACCCATGATATACACTGGAGTCACTGGTGACCTGGCAACGCTCACCATGATCATGCATGCCCATCCATGCATTCAGAAACGTGTATTTATACTGAATTCAAAGCTGTTTACAGCCCATTGATAAACCGATCCCTCCTGTTATTTGCCTGAGCTGTTTGCTGCATGGTAGCAGCCCCCCCCCAAACCCCCGGTCTCCTGATACCGTACAGAAAACTTGCTTCATTCAATCTGGAGAAAATGAGAGGCTGTCAGAAAATGACAGTGTTCCAGTGACTAGGCCCTGACAACCGCCCCCCCCACCCCCTCTGTCTTTTGTTTTCACCCTTCGGTTCGGCGAAGCTTGATCACACTGACAAGACGAGCATGTCGCCCTGCTGCAGTCGAAGGGGGGAACCGCAGCATGGTGCCTTTTTTTACACGGTGAACCCTAGCGACTGTGTGGAGGGCTTCGGCAATGCGCTGGCCAGCGTTTAGGACGTTACTCGGGGATGTGTTGCGCCGATCACATTGGCTTGCTGTAGCACAATATTATTCCCCTCTTCGCAGTTACGGGGCAATTGGGAGCATTAAAAACCTCTAATAAAGAAAAAAACTCCTAATTATTAGGCTCCAGGCTCACCTTGACCCTGCACTGAATAAGCAGTTATGAAAGATGGATGGACGAATCTTGCCGTTTGAATCAGGATGGGGAGATGGAACTGCATGACAGGGAAGGTGGGGGGAAGGTTTTGGGTGTTTTTATTAGGGTATAAATTTTAACGGGTGGAGAGGAACGAAAGTGCGAGACAGGTGTGCTGTCTTCAGTGCGCAGGGAAGTGGGCAGACTGGTGTGGGAAAAGGCAGCGAGATCCAGGACCATCAGATAGAACCGGGGTCTGTTTTAAGTTGTTAGTTTCAGGCATTGCTGTCTGAATGGGGTCATCACCTGGCCTTGCCTTCCGGGCTCAAACAACTTCAACCCAACAAGCGTTTATTAGAAATGCACAGCAGCAGGAGCAATTTAATTAGAATGTCAGAGAATTACGATCTTGATGCTCGCGGTGATAGTCAATAAAAAATTAGCGGCGGTATGCTAATGTTTGGTTTTGCGGCAGGAGACTACTGAATAGACGGGCGGCAGAGAAAACATGTCTTGTCATCGTTTGCTCAGACAGATATTTGTCAGTTCAAGTACACCGATTTAACAAGCTAGCTTTATGTGTAACATGCTGTTTTTGTGTCTATTAGCCAATAAACGCAATACGATATAGACGAGTCTTCGGGAAATTCCGATATGCCCTTTTTACCTGGTTGTTCACGCTTTGCAGAATAATGAAACATCAATATATATGCATATATCATATTCAAGAAAATCTGTAGCGCTGGCATACAACTTGCTGCGTTGCTTTTTAATGGTTATCTTGGAAATGTAGTGCCAAATGCGCTCGAGAAATGTGATAAAAGCATTTTAGGTCCCGCTGGACCCTCAGAGCTCTCAGGCTCACAGGTGGATGGATCCCTTGCTGTAAACAGGGTGCAGTGATGCTCTGGCGTGTTAGCAGCTACAGGTCTGCCAGCCACTGCATGTAGTCCACTGGCATCATCCCCACACATCCTCAGGGATCCTGGGGTCTATACGGACTGGTACTTTTTGGTTAGTCTTCTGGGGCTTAGTCTGTGTGGATTAGAGGGACACGCTCAGTATCTGGTCACCTTCTGTCTGTATTTTTTTTTCCCATGTTTTTACATTGGTATCAAGTATTACATTTTTTTTTAACCAAGGATAGCGTATAACCAAATGCACGTATGGCATTAAGATGGATAATAAGCATTTTGAGCCTGGTTATACACAGGAGTTTACTTCACATCGTGTCCTGGTTGTGTCAGTGGTTCTGATTGAATGTGTTTAATGTGTTAATTCTCTTTTATCATTTTCATCCCTTCCCCCGTTCCCTCCCTTCCTTCTTCAGGCGGAGCTGACCGGCATCAAATGGCGCCGCTACATCTTCCGCGGTGGGGGGGAGTGTGGGCCCGTGATCTCGGCCCCTGCCCAGGACGACCCCATTCTGCGCAGCTTCGTCCACTGCGTGCAAGCCAACCTGCTGTGCGTGTGGCGCCGTGGCGCCAAGCCCGACGCCAAGGAACTGTGGATCTTCTGGTGGGGCGAAGAGCCGAACCTGGCTGATGTCATCCACCGGGAGCTGGAGGGTGAGTTCCATAACCCCCCTGCCCCCCTGGGTCCTGAAGCTCAGATGTTTGGCTGGTTTCTCATTTTTAGTAGGCCTCCCAGTTGCCCGATTCTCGTCTGAAGCCCCAGGGGAGATGGAGGGTGAGGCATTGAACGTCTTGTGTTGTTTTCGTGACACTCCATTGATGTAGCGCGCGCTTGTGGAAGGTGTATCTTTCCTGGTCGTCGCCTCCTCTCCGTGCACTTCACCTGAAAGAGTTGCCGCCATCAGCACAATTTGGCCTATTTATAGGGGTATTTGCATTCCCTGGCTGTGAGCGCGCAGAAATATCTGGTACGGTGACCGGCAAGGCAAAAGAGAACTGGAACTGAAAGTGGGGGAAGAGTGAGCTGGCATGGCATGGGGTGGGGTGGGGTGGGATGGGGTGGAGCGGGGCTGCATGGGGACAAAAAAAGGAGTATCCAGTTTGATATATACATTTTCATGAATGGTGATGCTCCTCACAGTGAGCCAAACATCTCTCCTACACTGCATGTACGTGCCACAGGAGCGTATGCCTTGCGAGTCATTTCGTTTGGCCAATTTCACTTTAAGTCGACATTCTGGTATTTAGTTAGGCTTGTGATCGCTTCTTGATATTTCCTTCATAAATGTGACATTTAAAGATATGGCTTATACTGCAGAATTATTTCATCTCAGCAAAAGGTGCGCAAAAAAAGTACTAATTCTGTTCACTGGGAATGGAGAAAAGCGTAAAATTTTTGTTTAACGGATTCACGGTTTACCGCCCTTAATCACCGGCACTGGCGCAGCTTTGTGAAGACGGAGGTAACTATTTTCAAGCATTTGTTCTTTGCTTGCGTCAGACGGTGCCTCGCCTAAATGCTGGGGTCTCTTTCAGGCCGAATGGAAGCCTTTTGCGATCAAACTGAATTTGGTTTATCTGGCTAAAGGGGCAGACCTGTGCGGTGGGGGAGCAAAGCTGCAGAGAATTTGTAATGTGGCCGCCGACATAGGGAGGGGGGGCGGGTGATGGCACAGCGGGGTCCTGGGCCACCGTGCGATTTATGTCACACAGCCGAGGCTCCTTCAGGTGCATTTTTAAATTAACATTAGCGTTGCCCAATTAGAGGCGTCAAGGGGAAGTTAAAACAACAGCTAAGGCTTTCGAACAAACAAAAAAAAACACCTTCCATTGCCACATATGTAAAAAAAAAAATAAAAAAATAAAAAGTCTGGCTCTTGCAGTGCGGTGAAAAATGGACTTACCTGTTCCCTGACCTTGCTTGCACAGCAGAGTTATTGAACTTGAAACGCTGGTTAAATACGGGCATTGGTGAGTCTTGCAGTGGCACTTTCAGGCCCTTGGTAGCCAGATATGTGAATGGAATTTGGCATGACTGAGTGTAATTATCTCGTTTGTAGTGCTCTTGATGCAGCTATGGCTCTAGTAGCCTGCTGTACATGATATACATGCTTAAAAAAAAACAAAAAAAAAACAGAAAGAGGCTTTGCTCTCAGATGCGGCAAGTGAATTTTAATGAGTATGTGGCTGATGTCCTGATCTCCCTCTCTCTCTCTCTCTCTCTCTCTCTCTCTGCCCCTCTCATTTTTGGCTTCTCTGGTCACATTGTCATCAGTTGCCACTGGTGACAGGCTGCACAGGAGAGAATTTTGAATGGTTGCCTAACGATGGCAGGGTTTACCGGCCTCAAACCCAGACTAAGTAATGTTGAGGGGTGATGCATTTTTTTTAATTTTTTTTTTTACAGATAGGGGATGGGTGATGTCTGTCTGTCTGTCTGTCTGTCTGTAATGGTTTCTTGGGAGTTAGTGCTCGTGTGGTGTGTTGTGAGTGTTTCAGGACGGGGGGGGGAGACGGGGGTCACGTAACACACGATCCCCGTGTCGCCCTGGCTCATTGAGGAGCGGGTTGACTGGATTATGAGGCGGGGCTCACAGTGATGCCGCCCATATATACACACAGAGACACACACACATACAGACACACACGCACACCCCAGCTCTGCCCGCCCCAGCCCTCCTACCCTTCTGAGTGTGACAGGGGTCTTTTATTCGGTCTGCTGAAACTGGGGCTTGAAAAAGAGTGCGAATGGCTGCCGAGACGGCGGCAGCTATCTGTGCCCCCCCCCACCGTCCCACCCCCACCTTGATCCTTTCTTCTGGCCCCTGTCTCATTCCTCCACACTGGGAGCTCTGTGCAGCCCCACTGGCAGCACGGGGTCGGAAGCAGAGGTCGCGGTGGCTGAATGGCGCGGGGGAACAAAGGAGCGGTCACGCTAGGCTCACTCCTCGGTCACGCTAGGCCTGCACTGCAGACCAGGGTCCCCCCCCCCCCTCAACAGCGGCAAAATTGTTCCTGGAGGCCAGGAGTGCTTAAACGGTACAATGTTTTGGTTGGCTTGTCGCTCGATGGGGTATGACTGCGGCTATTTGAGAAATAAAAGCGAGCAGGGTCGGCCCTCGTTACACACTCCGCGCTTTACGGCGGCAATCGAGTTGCGTCTGGATTCTCCCCGGCGCTACCGTCCGGTGACGCTCCTCCTTCCGGAACATTTCTGCTGCCGGAGTGGAGAGCAGGAGTTTGTTCGCAGCGGGCAGCGGAGGACTGCTCGTTTCGGACGGGGGGTTGAGGTGTCCTGTCGAGCCCCTCCCCCCTCGCGGTGACGGGCTCACAGATGTTTCGCTCACAGTGCACCATCGCGGCCCTGAACCGAGGCTCTGCCAGAGTGGTGATCGATGGTCCTCGTTCAGTGTTAAACTGCCAGAGTTCTCAGACATCTCTATCTTAAAACACAATTACAGCTCTCTCTTATTTATTAACTTTAAAAAAATTTCTATTTTCCGGCCTTAAAAAAATCTTTACAGATCTTCGAAGAAAACAAAGATGTAAGGAAGGAGGGCACTCGAACCCTGTGCTGTTGTCTCTAGCTGCCCATTTCCCACCGAGGAAGAAAAACCTCCTCCGTCCTGAATTTTCACCTCTCCTCCACCTACCCCCTTTGTTCTCTTTTTAATAATAGAGACATCTGCAGTTTTTTCATTTTTTTTTTTTTTTCCCTGTAGTCAGATTTGCTCGCTGTCTGTACTCATGGGCTGGGTGGTTGTATTGCTGTTTATCTTGTAGAAATTAAACCTGCTGATAAAAGCCTTTTATCGGAGCATGGGCAAACTTGTACCTACCTAGCAAATAGTGTCATTCTGAGAATAAGCATGCACAGTGGGCCGAGACTAAAGTTAGTGTTAAACAATAAAGAATCAATACGGGGAGGCTCACTGGCCTCTCTGCCCGGCTCAGTGGGTTCCTGCCCACTCTCTGGATGTGCTATTATATCGCGGTATCGCGCTGGTCTATTCGGGCGCCGGTCACAAAGGGACAGAAAAGACTCCGGAGTGTCCTGAGATGGTCAGCTGCTGAGCCGTAAAGAAACATGAGTGTCTCGTTGGTAAGGTGGGCTCTCTGTCCTGGGGGCCATGGAGTGGGGGCCCGTGGTGAGTCACATACGCTACTGCGTGCTCCTTTGACGGGGCCTGACATCATGAATATTGTTTTTGTTGTTACTGTTAAGTGAATCAAATTGTGCATCTCCGTGCCTGTCTGTGACTCATTTTCCCTTTCTTTGCTGTCATGCTGGAAAAGTCGTAAGAAACGCTTGCTCGCCCATGTTTTGCCGTTCATCTGTCCCTCTTGGCCCCCCGGATCTCGAGCATGCGATGGGAGGGGAGGGGCCATCTCCGGGGCAGAGGTAGACAGACGCAGGCGGATCTTTCTGCTCCGTGTCTGAAGCATCTTGGAGCTCAAAAAAGCCCCCAAAAAAGAGCAGCGATGAATGTGTTGTGTAATACAGCCAGGAACCAAAGGAGCCATAAAATGACTGTAAGTCTGTGGAATGAGCTGAACCATTTTTTTTTTTTTTTTTTTTTTTGCCTATTTCAGACGACGGATTCCTTACTCCGCAAACCTAGTTAAGTGGGAGAGGAATATTTTTAGGACCATGAGTAATGTACATAAACCCCCCCTCCCCCCGAGTAGGAAAGAAATGCAAAAGAATGATGCCAGAGGAGAGGAGACAGTGTCGGGGGGGGGGGGGGCAGATCTTGAGGAGTGAGG
>JAAGVU020000113.1:3649764-3661485 GCA_011763525.2 Mormyrus iriodes
TTTCCTTCTTCCCTGTTGGCCCCCTGGGTAGGTAACTGGAAGGGGGGGTGGTCATCCCCCCCCCCCCCCCCGTTGCAATTTTGGTGTGGAATACTTTTGTACACCAATTCCCTCAGGATGTCTGTTTCCGGTGCTTTGCGGCTCGACGGTAAAAAGGAAAAGAATGAGGCATACCAAATAATAATGTGATTGATGTGTTTCTGGAGGGTTTTGGAGGTGGGGTGAGCTGCTATACTCTTTCGGGGGTGGGGGGGTGTGCTCCATAATATGCTGGCCCAGCACTTAGTAAGGGGTTCCTTGGAGCATTCATAGGACCAGAATGTCAGGTGGGTTTTGAGTGAATGTGGGTCACGTTTGACGGAAGTAAATGCTAATGGTGGCTTGACGTCATATGCTGGCACCACAAACGTTACACTGTATAATACACGACGCTCCGCGTGAAGGTAAACGAATCGATACGTTCGGGGACGTCGTGTTTTCCGCGATTCCGTTTAATCTGCTAATCCGAGATTCGGGTCTCGTTTCACTCGCACGCTCTCGGCTTGAGTGACTGGAACAAGATACGTCGCTCATTTTTTCTGTCCTGCTTTTTGGCACCACCGCCAGCTAAAAATGCGAGTTCGCTAAGTGGACGCATGTGAGAGAGAGCGTTTTACTCATTAGCTGTTAAGATTCCCCGTGCAAGGTCCATTCCAGCTACGGTTCAAGGTGCACTCGGGGGCCCCAGAGTAATAATTGAGTCATCTTTCTTTTCATTGGTTGTTGAAAAGGTCTTTCTTTCCTCCAAGCTCTGATGGAAATAACAGCTGCAGATATTTTTTTTTTTTGGCATCTGCCTTCTCATTGGCTGTTTGAATGTTCACTTCTAAAATCAATAGGAATGCTACCTCAGGACACATGGCCCCCGGTATTCCGGTATTTTCCAGGACTGAAGACGATTGGCCGGAGAGGCAGCGCCAATCAAGGCAGGCACCAGCTAGATTTGGCATGCCAGGTGGGCCATGCCAGTGGGTGTGTCTGCTGATCAGTGATCAAACAGGATGGGGTGGAGGAAGGGTTGGGGGGGCTGAGTGACTGTCACGTTACGCAATTGCATCGGGTAACACTATTGGCTTTTGTCCGCCCTTGGCTCTGCGTTTCCCTACGGGCTGAGCTGGCCATGCTCCAAGGTCCAGTGAAACCCTCCCATTTTCCCCAGCCCCCACGATTCCTCTCTCCCTCCCCCCTTCCCCCCACCGCGCTCCCTCTCCTGCCCACCCAACCCCCATGCTCCGCACAGAGGAAAGCTTGAGTTGGCTGTCACCGACTGCCCCGGCGATATTTAGCGCTCTCGGGTTTCCCTGCGCTGCTGGCCGTAAAAAACCCTCATGGTGCCGCCCCCGCGGATCGCTGCAACCGATTCCGAGATCACCGAAATTAGCGCCAATTGGAAAGTGAATCTTTAGTGGTTTTGCTTAAGAGACGTCAATGGCTGTATTATCCGGGGGGACTGTGTGCGCGCACGTGTGTGTGTTGGGCGGATGGTGCAGAAACTTACACACCATCACGCCTGAGTGAGGCGGAGTCTGCCACCGACCACTGGAACCGTTTAACCACAGTGCTTTGCTGCTGAATCTAGAGTGTGCTGATTGGCTCCAATCGCTGAAAAATTCATAGCGCATGATGGCTCAACCTTTCAGATTTGGCACGGGGCCTATATCTGCTATGTCAGCACTGGCCAGTGGCCGTATCAGTGCACAGATTTAGGGGCTGTGTTTAAAAACGACAAACATTTTTTTAAAGGCACACACCTTTTTTGTGTATTTTTTTTTTATGTGTCCATACTATTTGTTACTGCAGATTTTAATTTGATTTGTCAACTTGTCTGTTTAAAAGAACCATCCATCCTTCGGTGGTATGCAGCCACTGATTCTGGCATCGAAACAGTATCTATAGTTAATCTTGTGTTTCTCCCTGGCCACTTGGTCCATTAGTGTGTAATACGCCTCTCTGCTGGCGTGTAAGGTGTATCCCTCTCCGGCATGGGAGAGCGAAGCTGTTGGCTTCTCTGAATCTGTTGGCATTCCTGAAGCACGGCTAACCGGCTCGTATTGGTGATCCGCCGTTTGGCTGCGGGACACCCAAATGATTACGGCTGGGCTCGTTCTGGCGTAAACAGACCCAGAAATGCCTCTGCTGGGGGTGATGTTCGATGGCCTTGGTGGGACTTGGAGGTCCCTCCTTCATGACCATGTTTGAAAGGTCGATGACAGTCAACCCCCACTGTAGTCAGGCAGTAGCTGGCCAGGACGGTGCTGGAGGTGGCCGGTACGGGCAGTAGCTGGCCAGGACGGTGCTGGAGGTGGCCGGTACGGGCAGTAGCTGGCCAGGACGGTGCTGGAGGTGGCCGGTACGGGCAGTAGCTGGCCAGCTGTGGTCCTGGTTCACTAGAACCAGGTGGATGTTCTGAAATGCTCGCCCCTGGGACATAAGGGGATCTCTTTGCAGGGCCTGGGGGGCCAACTCACTTGAACCCATGTCGTTATCTCACCAGTTGTGTGGCTGTCTTAGCCCCCTCCCCACTTTCCACTACCTCATTTGAATCAGGAGGGAGGGGACGGCTGTTTCACTTGTCTAAACTGGGAGCTGCCAAAAAGGAAAAACAAAATGAACAGGATGAAGGAAGTTTTGCCTCCTGGCCCGGAAGGGAACACACTACAATGTAACCTGACCCGCCCCCCACCCCGCAGAAATGGGCAGCAGTGGGGGATTCAGAGAGGAGCCCCACCCACCACACGCAGCCAGCGCCGTAACCATTCTCTCCCTAATTGAGTCCAGATTTCTGTGCTTTTTTTTTAACTTGCTTTCTCTCTGACACTCCGGGTCCTTGGGCTGACCTCACAATACCGTTTGTGACCTGTCGGCCAGTGGGGTCAAGGGACCAAGAGCCCTAGGCTGCAGTGGCTCAGGCAGGATGATGCACTGCTCCCCTCAGTGGCCGAAAATGCTGACTGCATCCTGTATGTTCTGGTCAGGATGCCTAGGCCAATGAAAACTGCGGAGACTTAGTGTCACGCCAGGCGACTGACAGACATGGGATTGGGGCGGTGACCTGGCCGTGAAGGCTTTCTGTGACATTGGTTTAGGGCTGGAGAACACGCAGGAGGCCCAGCTGACGGGTAACATTTCCACAACGTTATGGGAACGCACAGGGGCACTGGGAAGGTGATGGGCGATTAGCGGTCCACAGCAAAGCTGCAGCCAAGGCTCCGGCAGGCGAGCCAGGAGGAACAGATGCTGGAGAAGAGTAACTGAAAGTCAACCGGGCAAGAGGACTGGTAACGCCACACGATGATGTCACTCATAGGGTAGGACTGGCATGTGGGGGCAGGGCATATAATGTCATTTAGTCACGTCCTTTGACCTTAACACCCAGCAGTCTGAACGGCCCTCATGGCGACTTCACTGTGTCCATGTGTTATGTGTACGTGAATTAAGAAACCTATATATGTGTCGACAAACAAGTGGCGTTTAGTCAGGAAAGCTGGCTTCACAAAGCTGGTCATTAGTACCTGCTGGAAATGGATAAACTACCAAAAAAGCGCAAAGTGGTGGATTTCCAAGACCTAACAGTCACTGGCTCCGCTGGGTATGAGCCAGGTTTGTGCTGGTCTGTCTGCGACTTTAGCTCACCGCTACCGACGGCTCCGTGTCGGTCACATCAGCGTCCGCAGCTCTTTTGAAGAGATTCCCATCACTGCCGTCCAGGGAAATGCAATTACATAAGGTCCGAGTTGTGCCCACCGCCTCGGCCTGCGTCCCGGGGACAGCGTGCAGATTTCAGGATGATCCCTGGACGACTTGTGGTCGGCTGGCTGGAGACCCCGCTTCTGGTAAACAGCATTTTTAAAATAAACTGTTAGGCCGCCCTGATTACTTTTCGGATCCTCTGTGAGGTGTCAGGGTTAATCGAAGTTCAAGCTTTAAAGTCTGCGATGTGTGGTCTTGTGTGCAGGGAAGTGGGTAGAGCACTTCGTTCAGTAACAAGTTTTAAAAGCCGAGGAAGACTTTTGAGATACTGTTTGTTTTAAAGCACACAGCTCCAGCCTTCGAGGTGACTGTGTTTAACCAGAAGACTCCCCGCAAACAGGTATAACCACTAATTGCGGGCTGCGCTTCCGCATACAAAGGAGGCAATTAACCAATTAAGTGAATCATACCTAGTTAAATAGAAGCATTCTGGTATTGAATTGAATGAGTTTAATTTGACTATTGAATTTCAGGACTTTATACAAAAAACACTTTCATGGCAGTTCAGCTGAAATGACTGGTATTTGTTGAACTCGTGTAGTTGACTCTTCCAAAGAAGACTGTTTCTTTATTGGAGTTTTGTAGGTCCATAGACGACTGGAAAGGCTTTAATGAGTTGTGAATATTTTGTTTGGTTTGTTCAAGCGAGCTCTTAATGTTTGTTTAATTGCCGGTTACAGTTTACTGTTTTGTGTGCAGTCAGTTCTTGTGGCTCTGAGGAGCGGCTCTGAGGGCAGTTATAGTGTTTATCGGCGCCTGTGCTGTTCGTTGAGCTTGAACATTAGAGAGACGCCCGCGTTGACCGTCATCGTCCACATGGGGTCGTTGTGTCAGTGCGCATTCTGGGGTCGCTATGGTAACACGGAACGTGATGTTGACACCGTAATGTTGGCGTGACCTTGTGCAAACATCGCAGAAGCGTTAAGGGGGTATCTGATGTCATCAGGGAGCAACAGTTGCTGAATGCTGCCTCGGTGTTAAAGGATGGTTTTACAGGCGGTCATGTCTGCTTTTAAGGTGGGGGGCAGTGCTTGTCTGTTTCCTGAAACCCCAGGCCACTGACTTCCCTGTCTCAACTCTCACTGGTTTACAGAATGCTCAGGGTGACATGCCCGGTTGCCGAGAAGATCAGGGTGACCTTGCAGGCCTCCTCCATTTGTCTGCATCGTTTGTGACCACTTCTCTTTGCACTTTCTGTTTATGTGTGTATTTGTGTGTCCTGGTATATATTGGTTACGCATACTGTACATATGTATTTTTGAGTGTAATCGGAACTCTGGCCTATCAGATTACAGTGACTCCTCCCGCCCCCAGAACAACTTTTAAGGCTCGCAGACAGTCATGATGAGCCCTAATGCTTTATACCGTGTGCTCATGTACTGTGGTGCTGGTCTCTCACCTTAGCATCCACATCATTAATGTACCCTCTCTCTCTCTCTCTCTCTCTCTCTCTCTCTCTGTGGGGGGGTTTATCTGGAGGACAGCAGACTATTTTTTTTTTTCCTGTTTTTTTTTTTTGATGTTATCCTGAAATATAACCCACTACCCCCCCACCACAAACACGCATCCTCTTCTACTCTTACAGTCAAAGAAACACTGTTACCCTGAAGGCTTCCCTCCTGCTTTAGTTAGTCCTTTGTGTATGGCTCGCGCTAGCCCGGGCTCCCCCTTGTGACGGGAGGCAGCTATTGCGGGGCTTGGCTGAGGGCAAGAGCCACGACCCAGTTCCATCAGAGCTTGTTTACGTTCGGGGGGGGGGGCATACGGTAGCTGAACTGTGTTGTGCGGAAGGGGGGTGGGGCCATCGCGACAAACACGTGCTCCCGACAGCGTGTGTGTGTCGTACAGGTGACTGTGCACTTTCAGCTGGTCTAACACCCCTCTCCTTGAGCACGGACAAGTCCCAACAAGCAGTGCATCCCTTTCTCTCTTTCTCCTCTCACGATTGCATATTTTTTTCTTCCGCTACTTTTTTCTCTTCCATATAAGACAGTAAAAGTGCCGGAGAGAGGGGGCATCTGGTCCTCACGGGTGAAGGAGACTCCCTCGAAAGGTTCAGCTCTACGTGTCTCTGAGGTCACGTCCTCTGGCCTTTGTCTTAGTTAAGCCCATGTCCATCTTGTTGCCCCGGTGATCCGTCGTTGTAACCGCGTGCCCAGCCCGTGAGTTACCGTTACGATGATGTTGCGGTTTGTAAGCCAAGTGCCCGCTTGACTCTTCAAATCATCAAAGTGCTTAGGAATACGGCCGTCTTTCTCTGGTCTGTTCCAAATGTAAAACATGATGCTTTGAAAGCTCTAGCTAAAAAAAAAAAATTAGCAGTTGTTAACCTATCAGATGTATCGACTTTGAAGTGTAGTGGGGTGGCCTGACATGGCATCGTTAACATCTGAAAAATATCATGAAAGATCAGGTGAAACATTTGCAGAAAATATACTGCAGCTTCATTTTGTTATTTGAAAAAGATCAAGAGGTCTTTAGATCCACATAAGCGGAATGGAGGTTTGGGTGAGTTTCCGACACTGACCTAATGGATCCAGGGAGGACGGAGTCCACAGTGAGGCAGGGGGAGGGGCCGCAAGGCCACCTCGCTTGCATGAAGGGCATTTTTGTGTTGCTGCGGTGATGTGGGGTGGGAGGGGCCAACCAGAGATTCCGTCAGCGCCGGTGACAGAGGCCCCCGGGGGGTTGGGGGGGCGGGGTGTTGATTGCGAGAAGGGGGGGCGTGGAGGGTGTGTGGGCCTGGGTCATGGCCCCTCAGAAAGGGCCCGGCAGTAGCGAGCGGGGGGACTTGCCACAAATCGCCAGAGCGGTGAAGGAATTTAAAAGAGAGAGAGAAAGCGAGAGAGAGAGAGAGAGGGGCGAGCTAATGAGGTGGATTTTGCTGGAGACTTGGCATGCTGCTCATGGAGCCCGTCTCCCTGTAGAATATCTGGCTGGAGTTGTGCTTCCTGTCTGTCTGAGCCCTGGAGCTGAAGAGGAGGGAAAGGGGGAGGGCGGGGGGGGTGTTGGAAGCAATAGAAACGAGGAGGATGGGTGGGGGCGCACAGCTAGATGTTGGGCAACTGTGTTCTTACTGCTAGTGTTGCCATGGTTACTGGGGAATTTTTTTTTCCCTTTTTTTTGGCGAGTAAGGAAATTTCATTCAGTGTGAAGGGAAGGGAGGGAAAGACATCAACAGGCCAGGAGCGGGCTGCAAAAGCCCCCCCCCCACGCGGGCACAACCCCACGGACTCCCCAACGCCCTTCTTCCTGTGTGCTGCCTCCCCAATAAGTAAACAGAAAACACTCCATAAAAGCCAGCCCACACAACACCCCCCCCAGGTGTTGTCGAGAGAACAAAGGACAGCAGCGGTAACAGCGGGTTTTTAAAGTGATGCGAGCGGCATCCCCGTGCGCCCCAGGTGTAGTGCCCAGCGTCCCCGTGCGCCCCGGGTGTAGTGTCCGGCGTCCCCGTGCGCCCCGGGTGTAGTGCCCAGCGTCCCCGTGCGCCCCGGGTGTAGTGCCCAGCGTCCCCAGGCCACCATGTCGGTATGCAGGATGGCTGATCTGCCCGCCCGGCGCTCTCAGTGAGGGACAGGACAGCCGTGGCACTGCCCTGTAATCTTAATTAGAATAAAACGTGTAAAGAAACATGTGTGCCAGTTTTCCTGTCCACGCCAGTCAAGTACCTTCTGAGACACAAGCATGGTTTTAACAAAAAACTAGAGCTGTACAAACTTTCTGCCAGTGTCTTGTTTTTTTCCCTCTAGCAATGGGATTAAGTGATGAAATGGGGGGGTTTATGGGAACTAATGGCTCGCCTTGTCTTTCAGTGGAGGAGGAGGGGCTCTGGGAGAGCGGGCTGTCCTACGAGTGCCGGACTCTCCTCTTCAAGGCTGTGCACAACCTGCTGGAGAGGTAGGCCGCCCGTCAAGCAGTCCCGGTCTGAGCGCGCTCAGATGGGTACTTCCCACATCCCTGCCATCGCTCCTTTACACAAATCAGAAACTTGGGGGAAAAAGACGTGCTGGTTTGTTTTGAAAACAGGAACATGGAAGACACTAAAAGAGGGACGACCTGTCCTGAAACGCAAACCAGTACCTACCGAGAGAGGGTCAGACGCTGATCAGCTGGCCCGCATGAGTCATTGAAAGAAGTCGTATTTAATGAATAATCTGAACACAGGACATTGATATTAAACGTTCAACTATTGCACAAGGCAGAACTGAATTAATCTTAGTGAAATTCAATTAAATGAAACCGTTTTAGTCTAATATGTGCTTCTTCCCAATCCTTTATAAGCCAGCCATGGATTAGGACCTCAGTGAATTTAGCCACTGGATTATTTCTATCTGGTGAGCGGTATGTTTACCTTCTTTCATTGTATGGCAGTGTTTCCCAATCCGGTCCTTGGGTCCCGGAGGAATCCCTGCCGTATTGTATCACACCTTAATGCTGTATTACAGTGAAGTATTTCCCTGAAGATGAAACCTATAATCTACAGGTGCCCCGGCAGGTCAAAAAGGTTTCAGGTCAAAAGGTTTAAATTCTACCTTAATCGGCTGAGCTGGGTCTGAATCTTTAATTGGGTGTTGAAATCCTAGCGTCTCTCATCGCTGTTGATAGCGATTGGTGTGTACATGCCATTCTGTTCTTTTTTTCCCCACCCTTGATTTTCTTTTATTTTCCTTTATATTGCTCACACGGTTTGAGTTTGCAGTACTCTGGGCCGCTTGTTTTGTCTGTAATGTCTTTATGATTGTCATCTCGATCTGCTTAAGACGCTGGACAGGGTCCCGTCTTTCCCGGTATTACACGCTATCCTGAAATCTGTATGAAATCCTCTTTAGTTGGGGTGAGGTGTTTTACCTTTCATTATTGAAATTTAAATTTTTGGTCGAGCTATTAAATGAACCCTCGGGAAACCCTGTCGTCTGTCAGAAATCACAGCTTATGCTAATTTAATTCATTTATAGTTAATTGATCAAAGAAATAAAACTTTAACAAGCTTGTAAACCAGAGATTGTAAACTCACAAGTTTGAATTGCTGCACTGCGCAGGCTGTGTTCGGAGTTTGCTGCCAAATGCGATTCAAAGTGAAAGATTTACGATGTTTCCCCCACGGTTTTACAGTTTTGTCATAATATTTTTCTCATATTCCAAGCCCTTTAAAATACTCAGTGTGTATACTCCAGCAGTCCTCTTAGATCATGCTCAGTGGTAATGCTAAAGTTAATTCGGGTTATTTTAATTCAATTCACATCATATTTGCCCCAAAGAGTTTAATATCACATGCTGAAAAAAATGCTACAAATACTACCAGCCTTATTTACGCCGTCACGTAATCCCACGTGCAATAAAGATTTGTACTGTTTTACTGAAGCACATAATGTTGAATTATCTAATCATTCTGTTTACAAATAACCGGCAAAATGACGTGTATTTTATCTGCAGGACATATGTATTTAAATTTAATCCTATACATTACCAGTCAAAAGTATGGACACACCAGGCCGCCTGCAAAGGAGGAGTGATAGTGTTGCATCACATGACCTGGTCACCTGACCTAAACATGGCAGAAATGGTTTAGGAGGAGTTTGACCAGAGAATGAAGGAAAAGTGGCTGATGAGAGCTCAGCATATGTGGGGCCTCCTTCAGGACGGCTGGAAAAGCATCCCAGGAGGCCATCTCATGAAACTGGTGTAGAGGAGACAGTAGGGTCAGCCAGTCCCTGGAGCAATTGGGGTTAAGGGCCTTGCTCAAGGGCCCAATAGTGGGATAACTCTGCAGACCCAGGGATTTGAACCAGCAACCTTCTGACTCCCAACCTACATAGCTGCCCCCCCAACAATTGTTTTTTGTTTTGTACGTATATTAATATTATGATTTATTTATATTTAATTTTTTTGCTAAGTGCATAATTCCATATATATTATTTAATAGGTTTAATGTCTTTATAATCTAAAATGTAGAGAATATTACAAATAAAAATTCCTATGGGTAGGTGTGTCCAAACTTTTGACTGGTGCTGTATATGAGATGACAGCTTCGTATATTTGCAAATGGGCTCCAGGCTCATCTTGACCCTGCACTGGCTAAGTTGTATGTGAGAGGAATGCTTCATCCTAAGTGGTATGTGGCTGAGCTGTGGCCATGATCAGAAGGTCATCTGTTCAAATCTTGTGATTTAACATTTGGACCCATTGGAAAGGCACTTAACCCCCAGTTGCTCCAGGTTGCTTTGGTTTTCTCGTGAAAATGTTTGTCACTTTGGACCAAAGTCATGTCATGTTCTAGCTGGGAGCTTCTGATTGGGACCGAGGTCACCGGTGTCTGGTGCTGTGCCCTATGTGTGTAACACGTCCCCTGTCCCGTGTGCCTAGGTGCCTGATGGACAAGGACTTTGTGCGGATCGGGAAGTGGTTTGTGAAGCCGTATGAGCTGGAAGAGAAGCACCTCAACAACAGGTGAGTCTGAGAGCCAGCATTGGCCTCCTCAGCATCAGGCCAGGGGCAGGGGCAAAGGATGGGTGGAGTCAGTGGGGGGGGGGCAATAAGGGGTGTGGCTTCTGGACTTCTCACTGGGGAGTGGCACAGTCATCATGAGCCAAACAAACAAAAGTGACACTGTAGGACGCCGGCGACTCCTGCCCCACCTGCCCCTGTGGATTCAGGTTTGGCTGGTGGAACGTGTCGCCCTTTTGTTTGCCCTTAAACAGCACGCGACACGCTCAGTGTTCTATAAATAAGATTATGAAGCTATATAACAAAAAACGCACACCTCAGGTTGAAGAGCAGACTGGCTGGCATAACCTTGGCTGACTGTATCTGTATTAATTTAGCTTGTTTAACCTTTTCTGATCACCGGAACACCACAGGACAGAGATTAGCCAAGCAGGCAGTCATGGGAGATTTCTGGAGCCCATCCCCCCCCCCCCACCCCGACTTTCTGATCCGGCCGGATCACCGAATCAGCGGAATTGTGGCAAGACTGGTTAATCCGAGCTCTGGACAGGCTGTGCGGCCGCGAGGCTACAGGAAGCCGCCAGCGATACGATTGGCCTCGTGAAATGGGGGGTGGGTCCTGGTTAATGTCTGGTTAATAATAACACGGTCCTGGTTAATATCTGCGTAACCTGCTGATAGCAGCCGAATTAAACGGGCAGGCCAGGTCTGTCTGTCAGTCTGTTTTAACGAGTACATTTGATTTTGGCATGGGGGCAGCAATTCGGGGTCATTTGTGTTGTCACTAGTAGGTCTTACAGGGGCGAAGGTACACTAATGGGATGGGGCAGCCAAGCATCCGCCCTTGCAGTTGCCGTGACTATGAAAAGCAGTATTTGTGTGAGGGAGTACAGAAGAGGAAGGTGGTGCAGGAAGGTGTTGGCAGAGGGGGGGCGTGGGGGGTGGGAGTCGTGTTGCCCCTCCCGCTGCTCCTGCTTCTCTGAGATGCTGAGGGAGTGGATGATTAGGAGGCGGGTAGGGGGGCTTATGGAGGGTGGATTTAGAGTAGGAGCTCTTGTATTTTGATCCAAACCTCTTCCTCCTTTGTATATAAAGAGGCTGGGTGTTTATCTTATGGGGGGGGGGTTGCAGTGACCGACTTGGCTGCTCCTGTTGAGTGAAGGGGGGGGGCTCATAGGGATTTCCCAGATAGCTGTGATTTAGCAACCCCCCGCTGAGTTTGGGGGGGGGGTGGATTCGCTGTAGGAATGGCTGGAATGGCGGTCTGTGATGGGTAGTTGGGGGTGGGGGGGCGTGGTACTGTAAGCCCACCTGATTCTCCTCCAGTGTGACAGCTTTGTCTGTGTGCGCTGTCAGCTGGCGCACTCCACCCCCCCCCCCCCCCCCTGCCCCCCCCCCGCCCGCGCCCCCCTCCCCCTGCCACCCCCCCCTCCCCCCCCCCACCCCTCCCCCAGCCCCCCCCCCCCCACCCCCCCCCCCCCCCCC
>JAAGVU020000113.1:3670962-3706022 GCA_011763525.2 Mormyrus iriodes
AATGGTGCCAGTATGGCCAATGTGCCAAGGTGGCCAGTATGCAAATGACAGGGATGCGTCCGCCTGGCGACCCCCCCACCCCCCCCCCAGGCTCTTCACCCAGACGCATTGCAGCTTCAAGGTGTGTGAGGAGCGTGTGCGGGAGCACATCCGTGCCCTGGGCCACCTGCCCCCGCCGCTAGGCCCCGAGGCTGCCACCGAGCCACGTGATGACCCCTACGACTTCAAGGATGGCGACGTGGAGTACAGCTTCCCCACCTCCAAGAGGCTCAAGGGACAGGAGCGCGACCCAGCCCGCAAGATGAAGGTACCGGCCCTGTCACCTGATTGGCTCGCCGGCCGTGGATATAAGCACGCGCCATATGCCGGCCGTCAGAGTTGAGTGTGACATTTTAGCAGAGGCTCTCTGAGCGTATTTATTATGCTAAAGAGGCTGCGCGGAATAAGGCGTCGCAGCGTAAACATCTGCTGTCTGTAACCCCGCGCGGGAAGTCTTCATTAGCATGCGGTCATTAGCATGTTCGTGTGTCCGCTGTGTGCACGCAGGCGCTTGTGTCGGTCCCGGACATGGCGTCCTGAAATATACCCATGAGCTCCTAAAATCTGTACGGAGTTCACTGATGGATGGGCTGGTTCCCGCTGGATATGAAATCTGGGAATGCAGTGTTCAGTGGTTTCGTTTGGTTTTTCTTTGACCGTACACCCTTCCCTTCTCTTTTCGTCCTTCAGGGGGATGAGGTGCTGGGTAATGGTGCCGTGCCTGATGGGAAGGACGCCATGTCTATCTTCAGCTCTGCGCCTAAATCTGGTGAGGTGTCCCTCCACCTGTCTGGTGGCCTACTGGTAGAACTGTTGGGGGCGCCGTTTCCTGAGGGTTTTTGTTTTTCCTGCGTCGTTTAGACGAATCGCAGCAGGATGACTCAGCGGCCAAAGCCAACCCGCCCCTGACCAGGGAGACGGATCTCGTCGTCCTCATCTCGGACCTGGAGAACATCTTCGACAACTCTGATGAGGACGAGCTTGGGGTGAGTGTGAATATCTTCACCGCACTTTCATTGCCTTCGTCGCTGCCAGTAGGTAGCAGTACTTAAGCTTAAAGGTTATTGCTTTTGCTCTAGAGACAGGTACTTAGGCTGAAGTGTCTTGCTGAATAAACCGCTTTATAATTGGATGATATTTAGAATTTCAAGCTGTGTATGTTTCATTGTATGAAAAAATTCAGCCGCCTACAATTAATTAATTAGCGAGCCACTGGAAGCTCACTTCCTGATTTCATTAGTCATTTTCAGACAGCTTAAAGGCCCGAGGTTGGCCGTATGTGGTCCGCTCTGAAGATTAGCACTCATTTATAAGCTGTGCGTGTGATGCCCTTTTCTCTCAGAATGCCTACCCCACCCAGCAATCAGCAAAGGCGCCCCCTGCAGGAGTGGAGGACCGGCCCCTGGGAAAGGACGCAAGAGTCGCGGTGCCATATCCGTCAAGTGAGCTGACGTAGCCGCACACATGCGTGCATGATGCATGTCCGAAGCGGCCAATGAATAACCGTGTTCCACCATGTCCCACTCTCCCCCCCCTTCTGTCCATTCAGCAGTCGCAGATCTGCAGCGCATGTTCCCCACGCCTCCTTCCCTCGAGCAGCACCCTGCCTTCTCTCCTATCATGACCTATCGGGACACGCCCAGCCAAGAACCCCCCGCCCCCACTGCCGGCATGGAGCACCCCACGGGGCCACTGCCTCCCGCCCAGATGACGGACTTCAGGATGGAGCTGGAGGAGGGGATGGCCAGCCCCAGGCCGGAGGACATTAAGGTTGGGTGGTGGGGATGGACCTCAATACAGGGCGGAGACAGTCAAACCGCAGGCATCTCCAGTCAGGAGAAATAGCACCTAGATATCTGCCCCTCAGAGGCAGATTCCTATGCATTATGAAGGTTTACTGCAGGTAGCTGAGCACTAGCAATAACAGATGGTCAGTTACAAGGTATTGGTTGCTGGTTCACATCACAGGCTGATGACCAGTCCAACCCTGCCCTTGAGTAGCCCAGTAAAAAATCCAGCCGCGTAACTCATTGCAAACCTTAGAGCATAGGTAGTTTACCATTAACTGTACCTCTCAGAATGGGCTCTCTCTCCTGCAGGATTTCTCGTTCGTGTACCGCGTGCCCACCGTCCAACCCTTGCCGGGCTGCTCTATGTTCGCCCCCCTCCGCACCCTCCCCAGCCACTGCCTGCCACCCCTCAAGATCCCAGAGAACTGCTACTACCGGCCTTCCTGGGCCCTCCCGCCCAAGATGGAGCACCTGGCCCTCCCACTGCAGGTCCCATACAACCGGGATGGATATGTGTGAGTGTCCCAGCTGACCACAATTCCCTTGAACACCCACCAGTGGGCAGTATGAGCAGAGACCATTTTTGGCAACACAACGAGTTACGTCCACACTGATTTGCTAGCACTTAAAAATCCAAAAAGAGGAGTGGCTTTTAAAACGAATTGCGTGTCCGTCCTTGTTGCGAGAGATGCGGTATGAGAAAAACCTTGTTTGTGAGGGACGCCTGCCAATAGTCGCTTAACGTGGTCGATAGCTGGCAGATGTGCATTTGGAGGTGGGAGGTCGATTCCCGGTGTGGTGATGAAATTCTGAGGTGCCCCCCTCGTTTGTTTTCCAGGAACGTTCCGAGCGTAAATAGCATGCTGGAGCAGGACTATGCCCAGGCAAGCGCCTGCCCTGCCTTCCTGGGCGGCGCCGGTGGGGTGCTGCCTTCCCCTGCCACACCGCGGTTCTCGGTGCCAACGCCACGCACACCACGCACCCCTCGCGGCATGGGCAATGCCAGTGGCCAGGGCTCGGTGAAGCAGGAGGGCACGGAGCTGAGCTCGCCAGCCTCCACGCCCTCCACCAGCCGGCCGCTGAGCTCGGTGGAGCCGCTGGCGCCTCCCTCGCTGCCGGAGGCGCACAGCCTCTATGCCGTGCTTCTGCTGTCTGACTCGGTACTCAACGTCTTCAAGGACCGCAACTTCGACAGCTGCTGCATTTGCGCCTGCAACATGAACGTCAAAGGCGCCGATGTAGGCCTCTACATCCCCGACTCGACCCGCGAGGACCAGTACCGCTGCATGTGCGGCTTCAGCGCCATCGTGAACCGCCGGCTGGCCCACGGCACCGGGCTTTTCCTGGAGGACGAGCTCGATATCTTCGGCCGGGGCTCCGAGGTGGGCCGGGCCGCCGAGCGCAGGCTGGCACTGTGCCGCCGGACGCCGCCTGTCAGCGACCTGGCTGCCCGCAGGCCCCAGGATGCCCCCACCTCGCTGCTGGTGCTCCTGCAGGAGCAGTGCTCGGGCCCCATCGTCTCCCTCGCCTCCCTGCACCTGCCCCCCGCCTGCTCCTGCCGCAGCCGCAAGGAGCCGCTGCTGCAGAGCTGGGCGGCGGACAAGTTGTGGGCAGACGGCGGTGACGCGTGTACCGAGTGCTACAACGCACTGGTACAGGGCCTGCAGTACGTGGACAACCCAGCAGGGGGCAAAGTGGACTCGGCCATCGTCAGGAGCACCTGCCTGCATTCTTGGCCCCACAACTGCTGTAAGGCCACCCACTGGGGTGGGGTGGGGAAGGGGGGGGAGTCACCCTTTTGGGGACGCATACCTAGTATTTAAGATTTAAGATGGACTTAACTGATCCCAGGGTGCATAAAGCAGCGAGTATATACATATGCATACATATAGTACCAAATAAACAAGATGTAAACAGTACACAAAGCATAGACAATGCGGTGTGTGGCTCAGCAGGCTAAGCCTCTGTGCCTGTAATCAGAAGGTCGCCGGTTCGAACGCTGGTTTTTGCAGACAGTGATGTGTCCATGGGCCCTTGAGAAAGGCCCCTGACCTCTGGGGGGGCTGCATGCTGGCTGACCCTGCGCTGTGACGCTGTAAGAGAAAAGAGAGCTTTCCCATGGGGATTAATATGTCAGTAAGTCCATAAGTATCACCATTCTGTTGTAATGTAACACAAATTAAATATCCTGAAAAACAGAGTATTGTGATAGTACAGAAATACATATTTAAAGATAATAATAATAAATTACTGTAAAGAACAGATAGCATCCCTGTGCTTTATTGAACCATACTCTATCATTGATTTAACAGATGTTTTTATCCAAAGCAGCGTACATTTTTGAGAAAGCAGGGTCATGCTGTCCCTGGAGTAAATGGGGGTTAAGAGCCTTGCTGAAGGGCCCAACCAGGAAAACACTCTCCTGACACTAGGATTTGAACCCACGACCTTCCGATTTTAGTGTTCTAAATAAAATTGTTCTACACTTAAGTCCCTAATGCAGTGCCGCACACGCTGTTTGTTTCTTTGTTTCTAAAAGTTATCGCTGAGGCATTCTGGGCAATCACCTTCTAGCGGGTTCAGTGGCAGCGCCCTCTGCCATCCCCGAGTTCAATTTGCCAATCTGTATGGTCCCTCCTGCTAATGTGCTGGATCGACCCCTCCCCCCACTGCCTACCTCAGTGGAATAGTGAATGCCAGTGTTGACCTTGCAGGGACGTGTCTTTGATCGGCGGCGCGGCGAGCGGTCTGTGACGGCCCCTGTGCGTGTTTGTGTCCCTCCCCCACCTCCTGCAGTGCTCGACATCAGCATGCTGTCCTCCCAGGACGTGGTGCGCATGCTGCTCTCCCTTCAGCCCTTCCTGCAGGACGCCATCCAGAAAAAGCGGACGGGTAGGACCTGGGACAACATCCAGCACGTGCAGGGCCCCCTCACCTGGCAGCAGTTTCACAAGATGGCAGGCCGCGGCTCTTACGGTGAGCCGGCCCCAGGCGCCCCGAATTCAGACTACGCTTTAGGATCGGCCTGAGGCCGGGGCCTGTCCCCAGGGCTTCCCGAACTGTCTGATGATCCCCAGCACGCTTCCCTTTATTAACCCGCCGTCCCTCCCAGGCTCGGAGGAGTCCCCGGAGCCACTGCCCATCCCCACACTGCTGCTGGGCCACGACCGTGACTTCCTGGCTCTGTCGCCGCTGGCACTACCCTTCTGGGAGAAGCTGCTGCTGGAGCCGTACGGCGGCCCCCGGGACGTGGTCTTCCTGGTGCTGTGCCCCGACACCGAGGCCCTGCAGGCCGGTGCTGCCATCTTCTTCAAGGAGCTCAGTGCTGTGTACGAGGTCAGTGTCCCGCCACGCAAGCCGGAAGGTGTGGGGAGGGCCAGGGGAAATGTTTGGGTGTAATGAATGAATGTTACATTTAAATAGCGCCTTTCAAGGTACCCAAAGTGCTTTACAGAACCAATGGGGAGCCGCTTCAACCACCACTGTGTAGCCCCCCCCCCACCTGGATGATGCAACAGCAGTCATTCTGCACCAGTACGCTCACCACACAGTAGCTAAGGTGGTGAAGGGGCAGGAGAGAATTCACCAATAAGATATAGGGGATGATTAGGAGGGCAGATCTGAAAGGGCCACAGTGGGCAATTAAGCGAGGGCATCGGGGTACCACCTCTACCCTTTCGAAAGAAGCCCAGGGATCTTTTATGACCTCAGAGAGTCAGGACCTCGGTTTTACTTCTCATCCGAAGGACGGCACCATTTTTACAGCACAGTGTGCCCGTCACTGCACTGGGATCCACACAGACCACAGGATGGGCTAACCTGCTGGCCACACCAACACCTCTTCCAGCAGCGACCTACCTTTCCTAGTTGGTCTCTCATCCAAGTACTGGCCAGGTCCAAAGCTGCTTAGCTTCAGGTGGATCACCTGATCTGAACTGCAAGTGGTATGGCTGCTGAGAAAAATCCAGGAAACTATTTTTTCTTCCTTTCTTCCTTCCTATGTATGATTTATGATTTAAAAAATGTGAGATTGGTGGACATTTGCTGACCTTTGGCATCAACAAAGCCTCTGATTGGGTGGGACAGACCCCCGGAGCTTGTGATTGGGTGGGACAAGCCCACCCTGGCCCTCTCAAGCGTGCTTGACGTCTAATATACATAATAACTGTAACAGGTGAAACTTCTGGAAATGAGGTCCTGCGGATATCGCTGTGAGCTCGTATGCCTGTCTGTGCCCGTGTCATCCTAACGGCCTTCCCTGTCTCCCCGTCTCCTCAGACCTGCCGCCTGGGCAAGCACCGCCCCTTGGCGAGGGTGTCCCGGGACGGCATAGTGCGCGCGGGCTCTCTGAGCCCCCAGGCGCTGGCGGAAGAGCCCGCGGAGCAGTGGTTCGCCGAGCCCTGGGCCGGCCAGCAGCAGGATGGCAACATCACCAAGCTGAAGCTGTACGCCCACGCGTGCCGGCAGCAACTGGGTAAGGTGCAGCCGCCACCCCCCCACCCCATGTGTGAGGAGCCCGGCCTGGGCCCCTAATAGTCTTCTTGTGCCTCTCTTCCAGCCCCCCAGCTGGCCGCCCTCTCCCTGGACAGCAGTCTCCTCCTGCCACCCAGTCCTCAGACTCCTCCCACTCCAGCCACTCCTGCCTCCCAGCCCACTCCCTCAGGCCAGCCCGGCCCTGCCCCTGGGGCACCGGACGGCTCCGGCTCTTCCTCGGGTGCCGACGGGGCCCCCACACCAGCAGGGGCGACTCCTGGGCAACCGGCTGCAGCAGAAACGGCACAGGGCGACACCCAGGACACCAAAAATGGGCAGAATGCAGCTGTGGGATTGGCGGCGGACGGCGCGGACAGGTGAGGGCCCCGCCCCATTTGCGTGGAGGTGAGATTTATTGGAGCATGCAGTGAAGTCACTGTGATTCTCTCACCCCTGCAGCTCTGCCGAGAGGGAGCGCATCGGCGTGCCCACTGTGGCGGAATCGGCCGACGGCCACACCCACCCTCCCGCCATCGTGCTGTACCTGGTGAACCCATTCCTGTGCGGGGGCGGCGGCGGGGGGCGGGCTGACGGTGAGGCGGAGCCCGATGGTGTGTGGCTGCTGAGCCTGCTGCGATGCTATGCCGAGATGGTGCGCGAGCTGCCTGAGAGCCTGCAGGCGGCACTGGTACTCCAGGTACATTCTTTGTGTAGCAGCTGCAGTCCCACCCGCATGCAGACTGCCGTGTGTGTAGGGTTATGGTCCACTTGCACTGTGCTCACTTGAGCGGGCTCCATGTCGCCCCCAGGTGGTGCCCTGCCAGTACCTGCTGCGACCGGCCAGCGGGGAAAGCCCCCTCTACCTGCAACACCTGCGCTCCCTGGCCTTCTCCGCCTATTCCCAGTGCCGGCGCCTCCTTCCCACGCAGACGCACATCAAGTCTCTGACGGGCTTTGGACCCACCTCCGCTGTCAACGGGGTGCTGAGGAACCCGGAGGTACAACCCAGCTGGGCACACTCACATATGCCCAAATATAAATATGCACACATGCAGAACACACACCAGGGGCAATTCTAGGATTTGTTTAAGGTGGGGGGCATAAGATGGGCCACAATTCATATGGTGGGGGCAACCTTATCATTAGCCAGTGATCTGCATTTTGAATTGGTCAGTGACAGGAGTGGGGGTCTCTATGGGCCAATCAGCTTTCAGCTGGCACCAGTGCCCCGGTGGCCACGCCCCTGTATAGTCCCATGACACACACTGAAATGTGTGCATATCCACACAAACACCGTGCCACCTTATCATCATCAGCTCTTGCTAAGATTTACTTCACCTAAAAGAGGCTTCAGCTAAAACAATCTGGGCTTATGCCCAAAAGCTTGTAGGTGCCAGTCTTTGCAGAGGTACAGCAGGAATGCTTCAATAAAAATAAAGATAAAAAGAAAACAGCCCTTTGTAACTGACTTTACGTGTCTGCTGTAAAGTAAAAATACGGCATTATCTGTAAGAACAAGCTGTACGGTTTTCTGAGCTGCGTGTTAAATCAACTGACACCCCCACAATAATGTCCTGGCATCGCTAAAGCATACATCAGCTACCGCCTTAATCAGCACTATCTGCTGGTTGTTCCATTTAGTGATGCAGTGCATTTTGGGCTCTGAAATCCACCCTGTTCTGGTCCCTCTGGCAGTGCATTGTTTTAATTGTGATTATTGTTTAATCGTGTTGTATGGGGCGATGATTAGTGTGTCCATCTGTTGATGATATTTCGGATAAACGCAGGTGTGTTCGACTGCAAGAGGCCTCTTCCTTTAGTCCTTTGGATATTCCACAACTTCAAATGCACTTTTCACGACTCCCTTGACAGTATCTTGAAATCTGATTGGGTGAAATGGAAACCTATTAGAGCATCGGTGCATTTCTTTTGCTTTCTCTCTCTCCCTCATTCGCTCACAGCACCCCAGTCCAATGCAGCTTTATTCCCCGCCCTTCATCCTGGGCCCCACACGTAGCAAGCAGCCAGAATCCGGCGAGGCCTGGGCCGAGGGGGCCACTCGATACGGTGTGCTTTTCGTGGGTTACTGCCTGTCCCATGACCAGCGTTGGATTCTGGTGTCCTGCACCGACCAGCAGGGGGAACTGCTGGAGACCTGCATCATTAACGTTGACATGCCCAACAGGTACGTATGGGGGAGATGCTGGCTGTTTGCTCAGAATAAGCAGATAAAACATGGCTAGAGTTTAGCTAATGTCAGCTAAATCGGCAAAGAGGCTCTGAGGAAGTGGGAAGGCAGGCAGCCTTTTGTTAAAGTGCCAATAAGCTCTGTTACAAACATTGTGAACTACAGTTGCTAAACGATGCTGACTGTAGACCCTACATGTCCCTAGACTATTTTTGTCTGGAAAAAGCTTATTAAGGTTCCATAAAATTCAAAGTACAAAAAGGTGCAATAAGTCTCCCTCTCTCCCCCCTCACACTTCTGTTTCCGTGCTCCTGCACTATTTCTGCCTGCCCCTTAGGGCACGAAAGTCCAAGGTCTCCCCCAGAAAAATTGGGCTGCAGAAGGTATGGGAGTGGTGCATTGGAATCATCCAGATGACCTCGTTACCCTGGAGGATTGTGATTGGTCGGTTGGGACGCCTGGGCCACGGAGAGTTGAAGGGTATGCCCTTTCTATATGACACATTTCTGTATGACCAGTTTATTGATTTTTATTATTATTATTAATTTTCCCTGATTAATGCTGTTATCAAGTATATTTTTGTAGTTTTTAAGTGTACTTTTATTACAAGTACTCAACCTTTCTAATGCTGTTATATAAATTCTTACATATATATGAAAAGCATATATTTTAGTTGCATTAATAGCTACTTTTCCAGCTGTATTTCTGAGGTATGGAGTGTTTTTACTTTGTGTTTTAGAAGTCGTTCAAGTTTAGTGATTCACGTTATTTTGAGTGTTTAATTAGCCATCAGGGTGTGGTTCCCCCCACGTTTGGCCTACATGGTTCCTCCCCACCTCCCCCCAGACTGGAGTGTGCTTCTGGGCGAACACTCCCTACAGTCCATCAGCCACCAGCTGCGGGAGGCATGTCGCATGTGTGGGATCTCCTCTGCCGACTCGCCCTCCATCCTCAGCGCCTGCCTGGTTGCAATGGAGCCACAGGGCTCCTTCGTGGTGATGCCAGGTGAGGGGATAAATGGCGTGATGCCGTTACTCCCAGGGCCCGACGGTACCGTGCTGCGGGTGTTATGGCGGAATGTAACGTGTCTGCATCTCGGAGTCACCTTCCCCTCCATCTCTGCAGATGCTGTCACTATGGGCTCCGTCTTCGGCCGCAGCACGGCGCTCAATCTCCAGACCTCTCAGCTCAACACTCCCCAGGATGCCTCCTGCACCCACATCCTGGTCTTCCCCACCTCTGCTACCACCCAGGTGGCTCCAGGCACCTACCCAACTGAGGACAACCCCGGTATGCAGGCCCCGCCTTTCTTGCTTTTTGGCGCCTTCTGTTGACCGTAGGCACTAATACTCTCCCACCTGGGCTCCCATCAGAAATGCTTGAACACCAGTTATCTGTATTTTTGATTAATTCTGGGATGTCCATGCTACAGCGATATATTATGACCTATTTAAAATGTTTTATTTATACATCAGTACGATGTTTCCACATGTGATACATTTATGTCGTGGGGAATTTTTAGGTTGTTACTGGAGATAAGTTTTTTAAAAAACATTTTTTTATTAAAATCTCTCTTGTAATTTTTGTTGGCTTCATTGTGCAGTACCAGATTTCTCGGGCAGGGGGCGCTGTTGTGTCTGTGTACCTTTTGCGAATTGCTTTACCGTTAATGTGAGTCAGGATGGGTTGGATTACAAAGGCCCCACAGTGGAGGCTGAGGCCTGCTCTTATTGCATGACGTCATGTGACCCTGGTGTGATCGCTTGCTGCCTCCAGACCTGTTCGACCTGCCCTTCCCCGACGAGCTGGAGAACGACATCGGGCACGACATGATGCTGATCACGAACCTGCATCCCTCCCCGAACACCTCCCCCGTGCCCTCCCCGGGCTCCCCCTGTGGTGCGGGACCTCACTTTCAGCACAACCGAGTAAGTGCGGAGAGTTAGACCGGGAGCTGGGGCTGAGCCCAAAAATAAAGACCCTCTGCAGTGGCAGACTGGGGGGGGGGGGGCGACACATGCCTGCGACCTTGTTAAAAACTGACGAGTAATCTCAGTGTATTTCCATATTCTTCTGAGGTTGTACTGGAAATGTGACCCCTAGCTACTGCTCTTATGAAACAGCTCTTCCCAGCACCACCCGTTTATGCACGGCTCTGAGAGTGCCGTCCACTTCACTCACATCTTACACCTTTATGATTAAGCACAATAATTAATACCAGGCTGAATGATTGTATAGTTAAGCTGTAATTTTTCACTCGGCTGTGACTCACTGATGCTGAAGTCTGGGGGCCGTGACGGTCTTATGAGGGGCTGCCATGTTGTTTCAGTCACTGCTTGTTTGTTTGTCAATTATATAAATTAACTTTATATGTCGTCTGTTTTCTGCCAAAGTCCCCATAGCATATCACCACCACTGCCAGCAGCTCCCCCTGCTGGACTCACCCCTCTTACACATTTGTCTTTTTTCCCAGTCCACGCCTAGCGCTCTGTAAGTAAAGCTAATTCTGACCCATGTGCTTCCACAGAGCCAGGGAGAGAGGCTGCTCTCCAGAGAGGCCCCAGAGGAACTGAAACAGCAGCCGCTGGCTCTTGGCTACTACGTCTCCACCGCCCGGGCCGAGGACCTGCCACACTGGTTCTGGGCCTCCTGTCCACAGGCTCAGAATCAGTGTCCGCTTTTCCTCAAGGTGAGGGCCCCCTGCATCTCGCTTTAGTGTACATGACAACGTTTATAGCTGGAGGTCAACAAATTTTGTGTGTCGAGTAAGTAAACAAAAGTGTACTTGAGAAAAAGAGACTGTTAAGCTAGTTCGCTTTTATCGCGGCTCTCTTTATTTAGCTACCTATATTTGCATTGTAAATCTTCCTTCTTTCCTGAAAAGTTATTTTAAAATTAAGGGATAGGCAGGGAGTAATTATGTTAATACACTTATCCCACTGTCTTTGAGTGTGTCCCGTGTCTGTGGATCCGCACGGAGCGCTCGCTTTGTTGACATGACCCCAGCTTCTGAAGGCGCCGGCTTCATTTGCTTTTGTTTTCCATAATGTTTGTTATTTTTTCGTTTCTGGGAAGGTTGTGCTGGGGTTAAGGTTCTGTGGGTGTTTTCTTAAAAACAGGCACGAGAATAAATTAGCATCATTTGCTTATCATTAACTGCACTCACTCGGCGGTACTTTTGATAGTCGCATAAAGCCTGAGAACCTTTACGCAGGTGTACTCCTGAACCCAGCAAAATGTGTTCCTCGTCGTTTGACTATCAGTCTTTTGAAAAGCTCCCTTTGTGTTGCACCCTTCCAGGCTTCCCTCCACCATCACATCTCCATTGCCCAAACGGACGAGCTCCTCCCCAACAAAACGTCCCAAAGGAGCCCCCATCCGCTGGACTCAAAGACCACCTCGGATGTGCTCAGGTACTCTGTCCCGTCGCAGGCCGCACCAAACCAGAATCTGTCTTACCACTTCTCGGTAGTAGACCCTGCTCTTCGGGTCGACCCTGTCTCATTGCACCAGGTCTTCGAGTGTGTTTTCTCCTTAGAAAAATGACATTACCTCTTTTTTTTTTTGCTGTGACTTGTTGCCATGAGACCGCCGACTGTAACCGCAGTAGGCCCTCGAATGTCCTGTCCGAGTTGCTTTTCTTGGTGCGGTTCTCACTTCCTGAGGCACGGAGGTAGCTAATGAAGTGGAGGCACAGTGGGAGGCCTGGTGATTAAGGGCGTAAACAGGGGGGCCTCTGGTGTCACTGGTCGCCGTCTCTGAGATGCACGCTTCATTTGAATTGCCCCAATTAAATATCCAGTTATACGTGGGAGTGAAACACTGAATCTTGTTTTGGAAAAAAGCCGTGACAAGAAATTCATTTTGATTGATTTTTGTATTTTCCCGATATAATTATATTAAACCTACATCCTGATCCCCCCCGCCCCCTTTGCTCCAATTTCTGCAGGTTTGTGTTGGAGCAGTACAATGCCCTCTCCTGGTTGACCTGCAGTCCTGCAACCCAAGACCGTCGTTCCTGCCTGCCTGTGCATCTGGCCGTCCTCACGCAGATGTACAATGCCATACTTAACCTGTTGTAAACTTAAAATGGGAGTGGCATCCCTGAGACTAGTCCTTCTTGGGCCGACTGTAGAGGATTTCTGGAGATGCAGATCTTTTGCCTTGTCTCACAACTTGGAAACGCACAGGAAGATGTAAGTCGTTCTGTGCCCCATTTCGCACCCCGCTGGAGAGATACTCAGGGAGAAGGTGGCTTCAGTCTTGCTTTGGGGTTTTGTGTCAGAGCGCCCTTGTACAGAAAGGCTGGCGTCAGTAGAATGTAGAAATACTCACTGACGATCGAGCCGCCAAGAAATGGGCACAGAATCATTAATAATCTTCAGAGGTGGCAGCTGTAGGTGGTGTGCCTTCAGAGCTAACCAGGAGATGTTCCCTGAAGATGCTGAAACTCAGAGAAAGTGTTTGGTTGGCCAGACCAGGCATGTGTCTGATACTATTGGATGGACCTGCTGTCGGCTTGGTACATGTGGCGTGTTGGGCAGGCGGAGGAAGCAGGGGACGATCTTTTGAGTTGTCAGTGCATTGGTCTAGGCAACGAAGAAGGGAACTCTGGAAATCCAGCGTGTCTCTTGGACTAGAGGCAGGTAAGGCCAGTGCAGCCCCTTACCACAGCTTCTCCCGTTTGCTCCCTGGGTACAGTTATACCAGCATTAAGGACCAAAGCCTGTAGAATCTGCACCAGTCATCTCTCCATCTTCCTCTGGCCTGTCAGCCCCAAGGAGCCAATCCCAGAGTTTTGAGCATCTCCCCGGAGGTGCTCCACTCCCCCCCTCCAGCCATGCGACTCCCTCTTTGTATTTTATTGTACCGAGTTTGTCTTGCGGTCCTTTGCTAATGTGTTACTAACAGCATCCTTGCCAACATCGCACCGGAGAACGAAGAGCTCCGTCTCCTCTGAGGATAAGCATCCGATAAAGGCACTTTCCCTCCCAGCGCTACTACGTGACTGTTTTACTCTTATACATGCAAATGCGATGGACTGATTTTTTTCGAGAAATGAACCCAAAAATAAAAAAAAAAAATATGTAATTGTGTATATTGTAAAACTGACATTTACAAAGAATTGAAATTATTTTAATAATTAAAACAAAAAAATTGAAATTAAAAAAAAATCAAGGCCTCCAAATTTAAAGCAGCTTTGCAATCAGTAAATTTTTTGAAAAAAATTTGAGAAGTTGGTCAAATTCCATATATACAGGTCTTTGTA
Organism: Mormyrus iriodes; assembly: GCA_011763525.2. Classification (NCBI taxonomy): domain Eukaryota; kingdom Metazoa; phylum Chordata; class Actinopteri; order Osteoglossiformes; family Mormyridae; genus Mormyrus; species Mormyrus iriodes. The sequence continues at coordinate 3,684,722 of JAAGVU020000113.1, forward strand.
TATATAGCATCTAGTAATATAAATGCGTACAGTGTATGTTAGGGCTAAACACCAGGGGCAATCAGCTGTTTAATTTCTTTTTCTTTATATTTTTTTTTACACAATCTTCAGGGAACTTTTGCCGAAACATCTAGCAGAAACTTGCATCACTGATGACTCTGCACATGTCCTCCTGCTCAGTGGTGACACGCTTCACGCAGCCGACGTCGCTGGGTGGCGCCCGTTGGTTGACTTAGCTGTCACTTCTTCACTGCGACAGTTTTCAATGTATATAAAACATTTTATTTTCATTATTGGACCGGAGCTCTTCAGCACAGTCATTATCAGCTGAATTGTCATTAACTAGTTCATGCTTAGCCCTAATATATACATATATATATACGTGTATACCTCCTTAAATCAGCCACATGAGGGGGAAAGTCTGCTCCTAGAATTCTCATGAAAAAATCAAGAAATATACATCTGTTATCAAAGATATTGCATTTTAGCAGAGGTGGGTATTTCTGGTCCAGAAGGTAAAAATCCAGACCAAGATTTTGTGTCAGCCAACCAGTTGAGTATAGCTGCATTTACAGAGTACTCCACTGGGTTGGTTGAAACAAAATCTTGGTCCGGATTTTCACCTTCTGGACCTGAACTGTCCACCTCTGCATTTTAGTTTCCTATACTTTTTTATTGTTATGGTTACTATCAAGAAATGTTGTCTTTTAGCCTTTTTTATTTAATGATTTAAGTTAAGGAACTAAATAATGCAGATATATTTATGATTTTTTTCTGCAAAATAAACTTGAAATAGGCAATAGATATAAAAGTATGCATTTGAGCATTAAAATGTATTGTATGTTTAACTAATATGCATTATTTTAGTGGTGGTTTTAAAAGTTGTAAATCAAACCATTGACCCTTCCTCCTCTTTCCCGCCCTCCCGTGAATAGCCCTGCCTATTTGTATAACCCCTCGCATGTTTGTACACATACCCATTTGAGCTACATTTTTGGAAACTCTGAAAAGCTGTATATTTCATGCTGGTTTGATTTATTTTATCATATGTGATTCCTATGAAGCATTTTCGCAGTGGACTTTTTAAAAAAAAAATCAAAAAAAAAATTCTGTCAAGTACTGGGCTGAGGATTGGTGGGTTCCGATTTAGTGTACCGCAGCAAGAGTGCACTGAAGATAAAAGACGTCAAGTTTGCAAATTTGATACTTCTGTTATCATTTTGAATATCAATATCCGTCAGATCTATCTTGGGGAAAAGAACTGTATCTTTTACACTCTTTTTTAGTAAATTATTAAATTATCGAAAAATCGACGTACTTCGTTTGCAGTCCTTGCCTTCATTTCTTTTTTGATTTATGTGTTTGTTTTGGGCATGTGACACAGGTTCACCATCAGAACGGTCAGCTGTGTGGTTTTCGTGTTGCAGCCCACTGAGACAATTTGCCGAAATCACGACCCCCGTCACCCGGCCTGTGTCACCGGGGTACCTTAATGCAGTCATAAGGGCTGCATAACCCAGAGCCCATTAGCTAATATAACCCACAGAATGCAGTGGTAGCTGGATATGTGCCAGCTGACTGTCCTTAGGGTAACATGGTCAGGGCCTTTCCAGAGGCACATGTGAGTCCTATGCCATTGATCTGGGTTCGACTGCAGCAAGGAGTCCTGGTGACCGCAGATTACATTGGGGGGAACTGACTGATCTGTGGTGGTCTTCTATTACATTTATTTAGATAACACTTCTATCTAAAGCGATATTTGTTTGAGAGAGCAATTGGAGTCAAGGCCCTTGTTATGACCCAACAGTGACATCACTCTGTCGACCATGGGATTCGAACCAGCAACCTTCTGATCGGAGGCCTAACCTGCGATGCTGCACACCACCCTAACTACCTATGATGGCCTAGATATTGTGTGTCGTTGGGGGTGGGGTGATGGGATTAATTATGCATTTCAGGTAAAAATGGTGAAAGAAAAAAAATTGTGGCAAGTTTTTCAAGGTTTATTATCTGTTTACAGTGAGATGCTCCGCCTACTGAGGGAAGTTTTTTTTTTTCCTCCCCTAATGCAGAACTAAGTGGAAATGCTTTCCCCGCACACCAGTCCAACCTAATTAGGCGGCCGGACCAAGGACGACGGTCTATTTAAAGATCGGGGTCAGGTCAGACAAAAGTGGCCAATCCGATGGCAAACTTTAAAATGAAACGGCCTTGAGCGACCGAACGGTTCCAGAAATTGGAAGCGGGGAAGAGAGGGGAGGGGCCAAGTCCATTGTCATTGGGATTGAGGTCAATGAATAGAGGGTCTGATAAGTCAAACCACTAAGCTGCCGTTCTAATGGGCATTGTGATGGGGAAGGGGGGGGGTCTCTCGCTGAATACCCTCCACAAATGGCCTATTAGACCAGCAATATTCACCTGTCTCTCAGTGAGCTGCATTAGTCTGTTCTGGAACAGTCCGTGGGCTGGGAGGCTGTACTCAGTCACCATTCCTTCTGATTGTCTCTGGATAGGGTTGGGAGCCATGGAAACCCAAATATGTATCAAGGGAGGGGAAATTTTGGCCTTGGTTTAAAAAATAAAGGAAACCCATACCACTGACAACAGGCAAGCAGGTGCAGGTCTGTCTATTCTGGAGCCTCTCGTCCAGTTTTGGTCGCAGTAATCTGGGGCCAGTCTCAGGGGGTTTGGGATATAAGGCAGCAAATTCATACTCACTCCCTCTCTCTCTCTCTCTCTCTCTCTCACACACACACACACACACACACACACGGACAGACAGACAGACTCTCCCACATGCTGAGGACAAGCCACCAAATCACCCACAAATATGTGAATTCAGAAAACAAGACGGTGCCCAGTTTTAAACCTTACCTGCTAGGTCACCATGGTTTTTTTGCAGTTTGGAAGAAAAAAATAACTAAACAAAACCATAGTTTTCGTCAATATTTTTTGTAGTGGTCTAAAGCAATTTCCCAATCTCCACTAACATGCAATAAGGGCATGTTTTTTTTTACCCTATAAAGAGTAAGATATTAGAGTAAAGATAGATCACAGCGATATCTTGGGAAAATATACAGTGTTGTGACTGAATTCATCCCCTATGCTACTAATCCAGGGCTCAGGAATGCAGCAAATTTTTTACAGTGTAGTTTACATTTTTCAGATACTCATAAAATGATACAAATGACAGAACTAGACAAATATTTTCCCTAAATGGAGTGAAAATGAGTCTCTTGGTGAAGATATTAAAATGTAAAAAGCATTTAAAAATAAACACTAAATAACACTGTTTAATGTCAGAGACTGTGACTCTGTGAAGGAACCACTGGGGGGCGCTGCTGCTATTAGCATCAGCCGTGTTTTCATTCAGACTTGCAGCTGCAGCCTGTATCCCTGTGTCCCCTCCCACAGGTGCCAGCACCGAGGCGCCCAGGTCGCCGGGCCACTCTGAACCCAGGATGAACCAGGCGGGGCTCCCTCCTGGCCCTGGGAGCCGCCACGCCATGTGATGGGGCCACGAGGCGTCTGTGCTTTGAAGTGTGGGGCCAACGTGGTGGGTCCAGTTAAAAATGTCTAACACCCTGGGGTCAGGGAGGGGTTGGCCTGCGCTGCCAGGCAGGCTGCTTGCTGCGATCAGGCTCTGGGTTTATAGGGTGTGAGGTAGAGGAGCAGATTTTTCATCCACCTCTCACCACAATATAGCCCCCCCACCCCCCCAGAGAACCAGCTGTCTGAGAACCCTGATGGCCATTTATAGGCCATAGGGTTCTGGTCTCCTGGGACCTGCACTTAATTCAGCTCAGGAAAGTGGTGGGGAATTAGGGTCCTAACGTTAAACTTGTACGAGCACCAACAGATATCCCTCTGAAGTGGAGAAGTGTCCGCCAGCTTGATGAGAAGCCCCCCCGAGATTAAGCGCTTCAGCCACCTGTCATACAGCATTAATGTAACACCTTTAAACGGGAGCCTCTCCTCTGCTTAAGAACATGCCGCAGCTGAATCTCAGTTCGGTATCAGGTATAGCAGAAAAAGCAGGGAGACCCCGACAATGTTATAGAGTGTTCCGAAGTTATTTGTGGGGGATGTCTGTCAGGAAAATATTGAAGGTTCATATATGATTAGCTGCCAATATAATAATTATTATATTAGTTACTGTATACATATTTATATGTTAATATTTTTATTTTATTTTTTATAATGTATAGAGAATAATATGGTGGAGAAAGTACACAGAGTTTCATTGTACATGTTCAATGAAAATAAAGATATTTTATTCATAGGCTCCAAACCCCCCGCAACCCTGAATAGGACCACTGGTTACAGAAATTGGATGGATGGATGGTATTCTAACTGTCTACGCAGGGGCGTAGGAACCGGGGGAAACGTGGTACCCCCCAATATTAAATTGGGTTTCATTCATCCCCCCAATTAGTAGACCTTTGTATTTAAATGATTAAGGCCACCCCCCCGCCCCTAAAATAATTATGTCTCTTCTATACTGTTGCATGTACTGGTACAGGACAAAGCTGAACAGTCTATTAAAAAAATATGTATGTTTTACTTTAAATACGGGGTGGGGAGGCAGATGCATTATTCTGTCAGCCAAGACCAAGAGCCACAGCAATCCTCGCAACACACCGCGGTTGCCAAGTGGCAGCTCGTGCTCAGACAGATCTCCATCAACGGCGCCGCCCAAGCAGGTACCCCTCCAGCGGCGAAGCCGGGCCTGCCAGCGCGCTCCGTTTGAACCGCGCGCCCCTCGGCCCGCCAGCCAGCGTCTTTGGCTCCGGCTGGCCCTCGCAAATGAAACGTCTGTCTCGGAACGTGGGAGAGAGTGCCGGGCCGCCATGTCCCTTCCTGTAAATCTCCCTCCTGGTCCTGATCGGTCGCCCTCCGAGAGTCCGGCCTCCTCGGGGCCCCAGGAAAACTCCAATTAAGACTCCAGCCAAAGTAAACACAGAACTGGAAGATGAAAGCACTTGTCGACTTCAAAGATCTTAAAGATCAGCCTACATGGGACTCAGTAAAATATATGCCTGTATACAGACACTGTATATGGGAGAAAATGTCAGACTATATTTGTGACGATCGCCCCGCCTGCACCACAGATTTGTTAGGAATGACACTTTTATCGCTTAAACAAAGAAAAGCACATCAGCTGCAGAAAGGACTTCTGTAAATGTTTTAGAGACATGGACACTCGCCATGGCTACGCCCGAGTATTAGGAAGATGGGTCCCTCTGAGAAGAATGCGGAGATATGGCAAGGTTAGCTGGCAGGTGAAAAGCCAGAGGCAGCCATCTCAATGGGGCTGTGAAATAGTGCAAGGTGTTTCTCACAGAGGTGTGGCAGGGCGGCTGAAAGGGCCCGGAGCGCTTGGTACTGAGTGCAGAAGGTCATGGGCGGTGCTTAGTTGTTCCAGGGCTGTGGTGGTGGGGGGGGGGGGTATGACAGCGGAGTCTCACGCTAATTGAGAAGCACTCCAAGAAGGAATGTGTTGAATGAAAATGGCATACGCCGCCGGTGTATGAACGACCCTTTTAATTGTGAAAGGATAAACCGAATTCAGGTTCAGATGCTGTGTCTGTGCTCAGAAGGTCATAGGTTCAAATCTCAGGGGCAATAGAGTGATTTCACTGTCAGGCCCCTGAGCAAAACCCTTAATCCCCAGTTGCCCCAGGGACTGTCTGAACCCTGCTTTCCCTAAAAAAAATCTTTGTGTAAAAGCATCTGCTAAACAAATAAAATTTAAAGTCAAACGAGTCAAGGGTTAGGTGAGTCACCAAGGCAGAGATAACGTGGTGAAGTTGCTTGTTTTTGTTGACGTCTTACGCAGTTTCCAGGGGCTGGCCCGTGTGAATCAGTCAAGACAGAAGCCATTCATTCACAGCAATCGAATGCTTGAAAATAACTTGATGCTTTGAGAGGTACAGTCCCACTCGCCCATGCGTCTCTCTACGCACCCTGGCATCGTACCGTCATCAAATAGACGCAATGACAATAATAATAATAATAATAATAATAATAATAATAATAATAATAATAATAGCTCTGCGGTGCCCTCAGCGGTTCAGGCACTGCGGCAGGGCAGAGAGGGCTTCTCACGGAACCGCGGCGGCGTATCGCATTACCCAGAGATTAGAGCGACGCTGCCAGCGGTTATGATGTACGAGCTGCCGGGCCGCTTTGTTCACGGGCAGGAATGCTGGGAGCCGACCGTCTGCCTCTGGGGGAACGGAGGTGTTGTGAAAACAAACAGATGGCCCCGGGAGTGCGCGTACGTGTGCGCGCGTGTGTGTGCGTGTGGTCAGTGTTGACAGCGTGTAGTGGCACCGCGTTTCATCTCGTATACGGCACTTAACGCGCTATCTCCGTACGAATTGATGCTAAGTCCTATATTTTAATGACGTGACCTTAAAAAAAACCTCAAGTATCTGATATCTGTAGAAATCGACATTTTCAGGCACTTGATGAAACTTTGCGATGCGAGTCACTCATAATCTTTTTTATGAATATTGTGCTTCTTAGAGCAGTGTTATATTTCACAGTTTTTGGGGAGATTATGCTAGAAAATATTTTTTAGGTTAAGTGAATAGGCACACTATAAGGTGTCCTGTGATGAGGATGGTGAGCTCAGACACCAGACGTAAGTGAATTAGAATATTTTCCACGTTAAGCTCGAGCGACAACCTCGACTTCACAACCCGCTGAGAGTCCGCGGGCACCACGGGACACGCCGGGAAAACTTACCTGAGCATTTGTGTTCGTGCACCGTTGTTTGGGATGACATTTCCATCCTCTGAGGCACAACCTGAAAACAGATGTGAGGATAGAACCTTGGGTCTTTCTAGAAGAAAAGTAACAAAAATCAAAGGAAAAAAAAATAAGACTAAACCCGTCTAAATATACAGTACCTCTAAGGTATAATAGATAATCTTTTGATTTGGGTTTTAGGGTTTTAACTGACTACACAGATGTCTGCGGATAAACAAAATTGGCCTCCAAGTTAGGCTTAAGTCTTTAATTTTTAGATGTCAGTATTGTAAAAAAAATAACTTTAAACATTTCATTGATCTACTTCACAGAAACAAAACCATATTCCACAAATAGTCGTGAAGCACGTGACGACAGTACAGCCCGAGCTGGACGCGCGCACAATGCCGTGTTTTCCCACAAGGGGACGATGTTGACCAACATTTCAATGGCACCAGGGGTCCTGAATCTACACTGTTATCATGGAAATGAGTTCTAAACATGTAGAACTGTTGATCCCATTGTTAGAAATTCATTTATATTTTATTATATTACAATATATTGTATTATATGTCAGAAATGGAACAAACCTGTATGACCATTGTCAGTAGTAATCTAAAATACATCAATTATATTCACGAATTTCCACGCTAAATTGTAGCTATACTACTGAGAGAAGGTAGACAATCTATAATTGCTCAGAAATTAACCTTTTTCTTGGTTCATCTGCTTATCTTGTAATATCTTCAAGCTACGTGCTAATTAAGGTCGACCCTTTTGTGGTCCTAATGACAGTAATGCTTAAAACGTGCCCGATGGCGAAGAAGTCAGCCCACCTGGTGCGTGTCTTTTCCTATTTGGAAAATCTTGCTAGTGAAAATATTCGTTTCATGACAGGGAGACTTTAGTTTTGTTTTTTTGTGTTTTCTCTTTTAACCAGCCCACACCAGTCAGTGTTACAGTGTTTTATGTAAGACCCCAAAACAAACAAATAAACAAACAAGGCGATCTTTGCTGGAGTATTTATTTTTGGAGGCTAGCCGGGTGAACAGGCTACAGAAAAAAATAAATTCAGGGCTGACACTGTTATTGGCCGATACAAAGTCACAGCGGCCGCACAGCACAGCCTTTGCAGCCTCCTGATATAGCACGGACCTCTCAGGGCCACAGACGACAGGTTCAGGCACACAGGAGGGGTCGGCCTCCGACATCAGGAGACCGCTTGCTGTGGACATGCCGAGAAGCGAAACCCGGCGCTGAACCTTTTACCTTCACATTACTCTCGTTTTCAAAGCCAGCGACTCCTCGCGCTGCCTATAATTTTGTCATCAGTCACTATTTTTATGCAGCAGATGTTTCCAGCTGTCAGTCGGTCCTCCTACAAAGGAAGACTGAGAGCTCCTTCCTTTAAACATTTGCACATGTTCGCTTCTCGACCCAGCAGTAAGTGGGAAAATACACATCGTGTAGCATGACGTGTATTATCAATCTGCCGCGTGACCCGAAGGGCAGACGCGTACGGCGGGGTTTCCAGTTTTTAAATACATATTCAATCGAAAAGAATCAAATTCAGGCCAATAAAACCGACCACAAAGCATGTGTAACAAGCAGCAACGGTTGCATAAATACCAGTTTATCAAATTTCATGAAAAGTAAAAAAAAATGTCGCATTGTTTTAAAGGGTATTAAATTATTAAACACCCATTATTATTCCTTGTAATTAGGATGTAAGCAACCCTGTAAATCGATAGTACAGAGGAGGATAACACCGTATTAATCATACATATTATAATGGATATACTATATCGAAATATATTTGTCTTTTATTTCTACGATATTTAAAAAGTAAAATAGGCCTATTAGACAGCTTAACAATTAAAGGTATTTCCCTGTTTGTTTTTTTTTAAGAATAATTAAATTAAATTAAAGTTTTGTTGTGGATCGCAGCGATTGCCAAATAACTTTTTTTTCTTTCCCGCACAACACACTGCAATTAACAGATTATTACTTTCTAAATATCCGTAAAGTGATGAGTCTAAAACGCTACTGCGGTTTTTATATATAAGTTTTAGCCCAATGAAAATATACCCGGAAGATATATGCGCAAGTTGATCCATATTGCTCTCAAAGTTATTGCTCCTTATTGAAGGACATCCCTTAAACCATAGGGAGTTGTATTAAGTACATTTACTATGTTTTTGAAATGTATATTATAGCCAAGCAAACTTTGTATGTTGTTTACAACAGAGATGCACCGCACGTCTCGCACAAAATGATTAAAACGCTCTTCAGGGAAATTATGCGTATATGCTCGCACGTTCCCCTCAGCGGTCAATTAAAACTACACTATATTATTATATTACATTATATATATTACAGCCCCAGATTTAACTAAAGCTGTATCTTTTTCCATAGCAGTGAAATATAATTAATTCAGATTGTTGTAAAAGGTCGAACACAATATCAAACAATGTGCCACTAAAGTCGTTAGTGAAAGCTGCGGAAAGCGCACTTGGGGAATGATTGAAGCCGGCCTAGCTGTCTTAGTTAATTTGCGAGCCGTCATCTGGGAGGACCGCTTCTCCATGGTTATCGATTGTCTGACCGAGTCGAGATTGTAATAGGGGCAAACAAAAAGCTTATGCCTTGCGAGATTAGGGTTTTTTTTGAACGTCTTCTTCGCAAGGAATGGGGTCAGAAATCCATTTGTATTGGTAAGATTACTCTTCATATCCGCGTTAGGGTTAGATGCATGCCTACCAGTCACTTACCGACAATCATTATAGCCTACATCAGTTCTATAATTCAATTTTTTAAATATGATGGATGAGTGGGGAAATTGGTGTTATTTCAATGCAGCTCTACTCAGAGTTAAATTTATTATAATTTTTTCAGTGTATATATTAGAGGTGAAACTCTACAACTGAGCTGTCAAATGGATTGTTTACTTGATAAATAATAAATAAGCAAAAATATTAAAATTGCAAATGCGTAATCTGAGTGCAATGTCAATTGTTTAGCATTAAATTTTAATATTCGAAGATTTTGTGTGGCTGTTTTTTGCGCATTTTATTCGATCGTTTAAGTTATGTAATATATATGTATGCTTATATATGCAGGCCGACTATATATGCAGTTTGCTTTTTGACAATGACTTTTCAATTACGCTACAAAAATCCGAGTTACCTCTGACTTGTGTAAGGCACAATAAGTATTAAAAGATATTGCAGTTACGTGGGATTGTTTACAGCAATCTTCCGATGTTCCTTGTCCCTCTGCCCGCGCGTCTCGCTTCTATAATTGACAAAGACGCGTTTTTAAGCCTCGGACTGCGAAGTCTCAGAACTTGTTGAAACCATTTTAGAGCCGAACTTTCTCTCCACAAATGGTCTCGTTTAACATTTCCTCCCTTTCCCCAGCAAATTGCTCATTCCCACGGCACGGGGTGATTGAAAACGGCCGGGGTTATACTCAACAAAATGGGACTTTCGTAGTTTTCACAGCAATCTGCCAGGTGAGAGGAAGTTATTGTAGCCGTTTTCCTTTCTTGTGTAGCCTAATTCTGCCAGGCTTTGCATTTGAGCAGTTTCAGAGTTAATTTATCCCCATGGAAGCTGCTTCTTAATATGCTTGACTTTTAAACGACTGCGTGTGTTTACTTTATAATACAGCAGTTTAAAAATGCCTATGGGGTGAAGTGGAATATTGAGAAGCTGAATTCACTAGTATATTTTCATAGTAGTTTATTCCTGACAATCTGGTCTTGTCATGTGTTTGATTTACTTACGCGCTCGTTCAATTCTTGCATCAAAACAGGGCGGTTAGGACACACGTCGTTTTACGGCAGAAACAGACTGAGAAATCGGTTTTGAATACTTGCTGTGAATGTTCGAATTCTGCCAAAAAAAGAAAATGGTCCTTTCTTATACACACGGATTACATCAGATTTTTAAAATATTTAATTACAAATTCTAGGGATGTTTACAGTAGTGGTCATGTAATTATAATTGGAAATTAAACGAAAAATAAAATGATGGCATACAATCTATAGCCTACAAATTAACCACAGTTACTTTCGGCGTACCGTTTTCATATCGTTCATCGTCACTTAAAGTACTGTTGGTTCTAATTCATGACAGCATTAGGCCTGTTCTGTAAACATTCTCTGCCGCTGAAAGGCGCTAAAACACTATGGTGCTCATGAAGTCGCATTATTGGCGCGTGCTTTTAGCATCGACGACTTTATTACTTTTTATCATTCAAAACTAAAAATATTGAGCACCTGACAAGATTATTCGTAAGTTCAAAACACGCCATACATTTTTATGTCGATAATTGGAATAGAGGATTATCGTCTTTATAATAAAAAAAAAAACAATTATGACGAATATTTTAGGTAACTGTATTTCGGTATTCTTGAAATATGTCTAATTATTTTCTATTTTTACTTTTTATTTTAATTGCATTAGGCCTGTATCGCGGTCATTTAATTTTTACTGTCAATTGTAATGGTTAGGCCTGTTAAAAATTCTTAAGAATGCAAATTTACTCTTAAATTTAAAGCTAATTTAATTCCAAAATCTAAATAAGATATATACGTCTTCATCGAAAAATGTATTTTAAAAACATTTCCATGCCATGCGTGCTCAAAGCTGAAATAAAAATCTGTTAGACTAAACCGGCGATTTTTAAACCGCATCTGCCGATTTTATATAGTTAAATTCGGAAGACATATCCATTAAAATGTCATTCTACATGTTTCATACAGACATATTTATACATTTTCCATTATTACCTATTTTTAATTGGAGTATCTCGTACTGTTTTTTCAATAGCCGACGTAGAAAAATAGTTTATATCAGTATTATAATCCAGTCAGTTTGTAAGGCGCGACAACAAAATTGAGCGCGAGGTTCTCGGTTAAGTAAACCATGATTGTTATTAACATTATCGACCAACACCTTTGATTAAACAACAGCTAAGAGTACAAATTCCCAATCTAGTGTATTATGTCAGCGCATCAGTGCATAGAGGATTTTTGCCATGGCATTTGCAAGGGTGAAGAGTGAAGCTAAAAGCTACCTTCTAACATCACTCCTGTTACATGATGACAACATTATAAGGCCTTATAGGTTTAGAACCAACAACCCCTTTCTCAGATATTTTTGCCCTGATGTCAGTGCAGGATTTCCAGGTTGCTTCTTGGTTCCTCTTGGTAAGGAATCAGTGCAGTGTGCCTGCTTAACTCCACAAAAGGATTTCAGATTTTACAGCCCCCCCGCAAAGACTGCGCCATCGGATCCTATTCAGGTCACCCAGGCGAAAAGTAGTTCATTTTGATTAACATGACCGGTATTCCTCAGGTTACAGAAGCCGGTGGCTCAGAGCTTGACTGGGGAGTAATCTATTCCTCTACCCGAGCCTCTTTGCCCCTCTCGCTGTCTCTCGCTGTCAATCCCGCTTTCATCTCAGCATCGGTGATCAATAGGCCCTCCCCTCGTAATGGGTTTTGCTCTGCAGTCACTGCAAGTGGGCATTTCAGTGCAGGCTTTGCCATCAACAGCGGCACCGGGCCACCACTAAACAGAAACGCAAAAGGCCGCCATTTATCGCTGTCCGACCATCTGGCACCGTTATACCCGACTGTGGTGACGACCTTGTTTTTTATCGGTGTCACGTAGACATCTGCTGGACGTTAATCTGCACACTGAATATTGACTCATTGTCATATTCATTAAGAAGGTTCTCTAGGCAGGGACTAATTAGCAAACCATTCGTTGACTTTGACTCTTTTTTTCAATCATTTAAGTGAGATTTGTCCTGAATTTCCCCTGAGATCACCATCGATTTTCGTTATCTTTCCATGCATGAAAATCTGCCAAAAAAAAGTGACAGGCTAAATTTTATTATTTCAATAACAGGTGAGAAAGGTAATGATCTCCTGAGTGAGTCTGAAGGGAACCTACGCACATCTTTCTTTAAGAACTGGGATTTTGCCAAGAAACGTGCAAGCCCACGTGTACCACTGATGAGCAAATCTGCGGGTCACGTGGGACTTAGGAGGTTGACAGCGGTGCCGAGTGCCACCACAATGAGGTGCCCTCCTTAATGAACAGATAGAGAAACAAAGACAGAAAGCAGCGGAAGTACTTCCTGTTGGCATGTACCATCAGCCATCTCACAGGCACAGGAAGAGACCCGTACTGGCACGTACCATTCTGTGTAATACAATGTATAAAACCCCTCGTCCCTCTACGTTTTAGACAGATATACGTGGCGTCTTCTTTTCTGGCCTGGATGTTCAAGGGAGCCCCGTGTCTCGCCGAAATATTTACGGCATGAAAAAGCCACAGCCATCTTTATTCCCCAATTTTATTTTGGAAGACCAGGGGAAATGAAAATATGATGACATGCCACATTCCAGGCCCTGTGCCACCTTGCCAACAGGTGCCCCAGCCATAGGTACAGATGTCCGAATTTCAAGTACCAAGTCATTTGTCTGAGCAGTTACCTCCGTCCCTTTCTTCCGTGGCGATTCTGTCTCAAGACGACTGACACGTGGCATGCCCCAAAGTTGGGTTGGCAGCCCGGGCCGGAGTGCGCCATGCGGTGTCTCCTACAGAGCAACATTAGCCTGGAAATACTAATGCATCTTAATGGATATTCAAGAAGTGGAAGTATATTAAACAAATCACAGAAACACCCCAACTGTGGTTTGCGGTGAAATGCCCCACCTCCCTCCGTGTAATCCCTCTCCCTGAGTCAAGGGGCTTTTATTACTTTTCATCCGGCCTCTCACGCACTCTTCACCATCAGCATAAAATGCAATCACTTGATGTAGGGTCCAAGAGAAGCTTTGTCCTCGCCAACATTAATGCAAACAGCAATAAGAGCCCGTGGCTCTCGGGCCCGGCCGGGCGAGAAGGAGGAAGGACTCGTCAGCAGGATTCAAGTGTGAGAGATCTGCCCGTCACAAGAGTGACCTTTCATGCCATGTCATAATTCACATCTCCTGTCGCTCCCTTAAGAAACGCGACCGATTCCTGCCTTCCGTTGCTCTGGCGGTCCGGCAGAGCTCAGGCACGGGGCAAATGTGGTATAAAGGACGGAAATTCCGCCCGAAAGCGTATCCCAAGGAAACCACGTGACATGCGCCTCTCTTCCGAGACACACAGGGCCCCTCGATATTTTATCCACCCCATTTTCGGTCGTACTTTTCCCTCAGCTCTGATTTTTTGGTTTTCAAAGGGATATTTAAGGTTCAAACCTGCATGTATCCCCTGCTACATTATTATTGTACAGTTCTAGTTAACTATAAATCAAGGCGCTTGGCTGATATTTGCATTAAAAGATCCCTTGCAAGTTTCCAGTCCCAGCCAGCCTTTCTGCACCGGGGAACACTCTAATGTGAATTCCGTACTAAAATGGAACATGCTTTAACAGGTGTACGCATCCTACGCAAGGATAGGGTGGGAACTACTTCAGTAGTCCAAGCAACATGGCGTTACTGGTCTGCCGCAGCAAGAAGACATTTAAAAGACGTGGAAATATATTACGCCACTACATCTTAGCGACAGTCTAAGTGGAGCCCTTAGGTTTCTCAGGCAGATGCGTAGAATTAGGAAACGATGAAAGCATTTGCTATCAATCAAAGAATTATTCCACAGCGACTTGATGCTGGTCTTTGTCACAAGCTTTTTTAAAAATAACACATACACAAACTGTATTAAAGGAAACAGTGTTTGGTGATGAAGCCAAGCGGTGGAAAGCTGTAGATTAGATATAAAACCGAGTGCATTCCGGACATTTGAGATTTTTCATAATTTTAAAAAAAGGCAACGAGTGTCGGTTTATCACTGGATGAGCATCGGATGTGCACGCACACATAGGCAGGAATTATGCATGTAATGTAATTAGCCCACGGCCTCTGTTGCATTACAAGCAGCATTTTCCCGGCCTCCATTAAGATGTAATCTGCTCAGCCGGCGGAAACGGCACGGCCAAAACGCCCGGCGCGTTTGCAGGGAAACGGCGTCTGCTTCGGCGCGCCGGGCGGGCCGACCGCGGCCTGGAGAGACTCGTCGATGATTGCCGCTAAGCCCCTGAAGGATGACGTGATGGCATGGTGTTGTGTATTCTTGCGAAATTTCCCTCTGCAGTGGTGCTTTCATACGTAAGTGGGCAACAGTATGTAATTATTTATGTCCTCTGATTGTACCCTCCCCTGACCTTATAAACATACAGTTTGGCCATTTGTGGGTATACCTGCGTGCAATTAGTCACCTGTGCTCCGGAGAGTACGGACAATTTAAGAAGGACCAGGTGAGCGTTTCTGCGTTCAGACACAGAGTGTGTACCTGTGTCCAGATCTCCTGGCCGCAATCATGGCCCGTTACTCTCCAGCATTAGAAAATTAGATTATGTTGGGGCCAAATGTATCCTCTGACACAAAGTGAAATCTCTCAGCAGCCTGCAGTTTGTTTTCTTTTTGTCCTTCCAGGAAACGTAACGTCCTCGGGGTTTAATTGTTTGGTTTTTAAGAGCGATCGCACGTACGGCTCTCCATGTCAGGAGCACACAGCTTTGGGGCAGCATGCAGGCGTCGTAAGGGCCGACCTCGAGAGCTTCCTCTTCATGGCGACGGCGATGAGTACAGTAAAATTAAATATAGCAGAAAGAATACAAGGCCACAAGGGGCAATAAACTATACGACAAAGAATAAAAATAAGACTGATTAAATATAAGTCGCATAACCACTCGTGCTGTTTTAAATTATGAACAGAACAAGATTTGATACATGTCCCAACATATTCTCCCTCAAACAGGCATGCATCTGCCTTACAAATACTGCTGGAATTTTACAAAACGTACAAATATGGATTATTACGTACTTACTGCAACTGATTCAATTTTATTTGCAAATTTATTTCACATGTACGATCAAAAAATAAAACCTTTTTTTGAATATTTGCAAAAATGTATTTCTTATGGATCAATTTTTTTGAGCAGATTGTGTGTGTGTTAATATTTACGCAAATCTAAAATTACTTACATTTCAAACATTTAGTCGCAACAAATGCAAGGGTTATTTTTTTGCTTTTAACAAAAATGACCAAACTTTTAACTCAAGTGTAAAAAAAAACTTTTTAAAGGGAAGGCGACATGCATCATATTCCACTGCCATTTTGAGCCAGCAACTCAGTAAAGTATGGAAAAATAAATACACAGACAACAGCCCACAAATCAGGTTACCTCTTGCTGTTATAATTAGCAGATATGAGAAAGACTAAGAGTCAAAGTTTTGCTAACATTTGCTTGCAAGATCAAAAAACAATCTTATTACGTTTATTAGTCACTGCTACTTTGGCTTACATTGTAACAAGAATATCCTTTCAGAAAATATCTCAGCTTTGCAGAACACTCTTCCTCTAATTAAAATACCGATAAAAGACATGGGGGGGGGGGACTCCAAGAAACAACTAGAACAGCTAATTAGGTCTGATTTCTTAACACAAACAGTCACCCAGCGTAACTCCTATCCAAAGTATTGATGTGTCAAAGAGCTGAAAAAAAATACAGCGTGTTATCAAGTCATAAAGAATCTTTAGCGGGCTGAAAACAAGTTGGGCTTTTTTTAAAAAAAAACACTTTAACGTTCAATTGTTTTTGGTGACGGAACAGACGGGGTGTTGCGCCCAGCCCTGCGAAATCCTCATCCTGTTAACCTTGAGAATGGCTGAGGACTGAGCTACTGGGTGAAAGTGAAATGGTGGGGTTGCCAGATTGGGTCTGTGCAGCATACTTTATGTCTTTTTTTCTGATAAGGGCATAAAGGAGAGGGGGGGCATACCCTGCTTAACAGCAAGGCCGCCTTGTAGCCAAACTCAAACCAGGACTCCAACGGCAGTGGAGGCAGCCTGAAAGCCCTGTTAGGGCCAAACAAAAGCTGAAGCAACAGCGGTTACAGCCAACCGAAGCGTGTGAGAGCGATGCAAAAGCAGGAACTCGGTACATTTACTGTAATCCGTGCTGGCCTGAATTACATTAATCACCTTTAACTTCTTGGCTAGAAATAAAAAAAAAAACTCTACCGATGTTGGTTTTAACTGCAAAAAATAATCATTCTCTGCTTTGTACCGGCCGTATGACAGACAGGCAAAAACACACTAAAGGTTGCTGGTTCGAGTCCCAGGAGGGACCATTGGCAGGTACTTAACCCGCACTGCTTCAGCAAAACAGGCCACCGTGTAAGCTGTGAAACATGGCACAAAATAACATTCATATATGAGGATTTACCAGACTTTTTCTCCGAAGAAAAACAAACATGAAATGGATATTATGCACCTCCTTACATTTTTTCTTCTTCTTATATCAGTAGTATTAGTAATAATAATAACAACAATACTAATGATAGTAATAACAACAATGACGATGATGATAATAAATGCAACCTGAGAGGCAACAGGAGACGCTGTGGGTCGAGGCCTCTGATTGGCTGCCTTCGGCTGTGGTCTTTCTGGGACTAATGAAGGCCTCTGCTTTGCTGCAAAAAGATAAACATTATTTCTGGCACATTGTGCCGGCCAGTCGCTTATTTATGGCTTAGCCTTTGTGCGCCGGGAGCGCCTAATGCTTCAGAAATCAGCGATGCCGGGCCTCTTAGTCCCGGCCACTCTGGGTCCGCCAGCGGCCCAGCCACTCCAGGGGTACATCAAACGGCCCCCCGCCCCCCTTTCCCCACTGGCCGGGGCCCACTTAAATTCTGCGTCCATTGTTAGCAATGTAGCATCGACGAGCGAGAGAAAGACAAAAAGAAAAAGAGGGGTGGGGAGGGAGCAAGTCGCTTATAATGAGCTTCCTGCAGCTGAACAAATGCCGTCTAAACAACATGAACTGTTTTGATGCCTCCCTCTGGGTTCTCGCTCCCTCTGTCCTCGTTACTCACAGTAACGACAAACACACCATTATTAGGAATTGAAGAAATTGGTAACCTGCCTATATATATACATTTTAACATAGCGAAACACTTTACATTTTCAATGCTGTATGGAACCCCAGCGGTTACATAGCTGACAATTATATTACTATAATAATACCTTGGTTATAACTGTTCCTTTAAATAATAAAAAAACACTATTACTGTATAGCTAAGAGACTGTTTTTTTTTTACTCTAATTTCCTTATACTAATTACCTAAGTTTATCAGTTAATCCCACACAAAAAACCAAGCTAATAAATAATTTAAAATAATTACAATTATTTTGATTATTCATCATTTCCCAGGAGTGGTATGAAAATATGGTACTAAGATGTCATTTGACAATCCTTTAGGCGCAGAGAGGGAGCTTAAAAAACAGTCTGAGGTCTTTAACGATGACGGCACCGGATCGGTCATTCTTACAAGTCAGCCCAAATCCTCAGTGATCTGATCTGCTGAGATAGAAATAAATTAAATTTAATATTGTTTTAAAAACTGTAACGTATTATTAAATGTATTATTTCTGGCTTTTTACATTCAAAGAAGGTAATTTTTAAAATTAACAAATTAACTGGATATTTATTAGAATAACTCAGGACTATTTTGAGAATATTCCTTGTGGTGTCATGCTTAATCAGAAGTGGTTAACTTAATTACTAACTACAAGAAACGTGTTCCTGATGATCAGAAATGGGGGAAAAGGGCTGAATCACTTAATAATAAGAAAGTAACTTAATAATGTTTGGCCAAAGGTTTGTGGGCTTGGCATGTTTGCACGCATGGTGAGACAGGACCTCTCTGCTTCCCAGCCCGGTCCTTGGGGACCCAAAGACGGTCCACATTTTTGCCCCCTCCCAGCTCCTACGGGAGCAAAAATGTGGACTGTCTGGTAGGGAGCTTGGAGGGAGCAAAAACATGGATCGTCTGTGGGTCTCCGAGGACTGGATTGGGAAACACGGCCCTAAAGTCCGGGGTGCTATAACACACGGCACGCACCCTTTCCCATTTCTGCTATGTAGTTAGCCGTGTCCCTTACCGCCAGACATTTTCCTGATACGGTGCAGGTACGCTGTCAAAGGGGCACAAACCTGGCAACCTTTCGGATGAGCCGCTGCCTGGATCCATTCTGAGAACCCGGAAGAGCAGGTACAGTATCTGATCCGAGACCCGGAGGCCCACTGTGACCACGCCCCAAACTTGACTGAAACACGCTTTATGGCCTCCCCTAACATGCCCCTGTCTCTCTCACTCGCTCTCTGGACCTAAAATGAAATTTCCGTTGAGCTGGAGATGGACTGCTACTTGTGAGTGGGCAGTACGTGTAGTTTTTGTAGTTTATATGTAAGCCTCTTATATGTGCAGAGTGTGACTGACGTGATACAGCAGGGATGGGGAGACAATAACTATGGGCCGGCCCCGCTGGCCCTCTGTCACACCCTCACCAGCCCGACTGCAACAGCAGATAGCCACTTCTCACTTCCTACTTCCTTCATCTCCACTACGGCCTCCCTGCTACCTTAAGCTTTTTGTTATATATGACATTCACTACAAATAGAATAACCAAGGTCGTATTTCTCTGTATATCCAAGCTTGCTCCTTGTGGAGTTTCAGTTTAATAAGGGCTGGTTTTACTCGCAGACCTTTATTCAGAGGTGTGCATAAGATGCCCTCTTTTTCTCCCGGTCAACTACCCGTAGAGAAATACCCAAAAAGAACAAAATAAGGGGGAAAAAAAATAACATTTTTCATGCTGAAGGCACTTAACTCCTGTACCAAATTTGTAGCCTAATGAAGTTTTAAGCTCTATATGACATTCTGCATGCCGACTCCAATAATACATGAATACCAAGAGCCGAATTATACATCTATACCTCGATATGTACATTTATATAAATGTCTATAAGTACAGCTCACATATGGTACAAAATGGCATAAAACAAAGGAGCAAAGGTAATCTTTACACCTGGGCTGCTCCGATACTGATCTTTCAGCACTCAAAAGCAAAGGTGTTTTTTTTTCTTTTAAATTTCAAACACTTTTCAGAAATAAGAATCCACGCCAATGATGAATAGTTAATGATTGCCTCTGTTTTATTTTCACGTATAACATAATATCACGCCTTACTGATATTCGACAAAAAGCTATAAAATGGTCCTAAGTGCTGGGAAATTCACCGCAGTTTTAAAAGTATTAATAATGTTATATAACAACCTGTTGACACATATCGCACACCAGAATATACACCGGACGCCTAAAGGGTTTACAGTGCGGATAAAAACTGGTGTACAGCTATATATCAGGAGATCATAATTCATCCGTGTCTTTAGAAATGAAAAAACGATCCAACGCAAAATCAACGCAATGCTCGCAAATCGAATAAATAAAAGAGATATCTGGTGAGAATTATGCCATGGGTAAAAAAAAAACATAAAAGAAACTATGGGTGTATTCATTTCGGAAAGACCTCGGGAAATACAAACAGAGAAACCCTGCAAAATCTAAATGACATGAAAATCACGTGGAGCCGCTTCCTCTGACATTTATGCAATTTACACAAATGAAATACGCTTTGATTTAGGCAAAGTGAGTGGCACACATACGTAAATAGATGGACGACCGGTTGCCAACAGGTTCATATGCTTTGCATGTATAATAAATCATAATATAATCATATTGCGGGTTAATATGTTTCATTGCGTTAATATCGCAGTTTTGTGCCCCCTATTTGGCATAGTTTGGTCTTGGTTAAATTCTTACTGATAAGGGGCTTTAGTTTAGCGAGTGTTTTTTTCCACTGGCTCCTGCACCGGTGCACCTCCCCGGCCGTGAGCCCCCCCGCGCCGCCGCTCCGGGCGCCTCTGCTCTTCTCCTGCCCACTGGGGACGTGGTGTGAAATCCTAGGGTGTACGGTCAGGAGCGCAGGACCCGGCGATCTTCAAAGCACCCCCCGAGCGAGCAGTATTTATGAAGTGTTATTTTTATGGGGCGCTGGGTAACAACAGTTTTAAGAGGGTCGCTCTGACCTCGCTGTGGCTGGAACTGACCTGGATCCAAGGTATTATAATAAAACAATTAGCGATGGCGCTCCATAACGCGCGCTCCGCCCGAAGCCCCGCCGGCCGCCCCTGCACACTGGCCACCAAGCAGCCCTGAACTTCACTTTGGTCGTTACTCACTCTGCTGTCATTGCAAACAAACAAAGTAAAAGCCTGATGCACTGGGGTTAAGAACAATCCATCAATTCTGCCAGAGGAGTTTGCATAGTTCAGTGAATCTGGAATGTAGTTTTCCTGGAGGGTGTCAGCGTTACAGGTAAACAAGAATGGATTTCCTGAATATTCATGGTATTTTATGGTCAGTTTCAATCACACAGGTGATTATAACTGCAGTGTAAATCTGTTCTGGCTTATTCTTCATTATTCTGCCCTTAAGGCTCCCTACCTTGTTCCTGTGCTCAGGGTTTTGAGTTGACAACATCTGTTATCCAGCAAAACAGTGAATTTGGTAGGGACGGGTGGGGGGGGGGGGGGGGGGGGGGGGCTCCCCGGCCCCCGCCCCCTTGCCCCG